>CBVK0100005811.1:0-15231 GCA_900067695.1 Picea abies
TTCATCCAAAATCATTGGAAAAGGCACAGTCCGAATTGGGAACAAGAATGAAAAGGCAGAAAATGTTCTACTAGTAGAAGATATGAAACATAATATTTTAAGTGTGATTCAAATGTGTGACCAAGGTCATAAAGTTACTTTCGATTCACAAAAGTGTGAGATAAGAAAAGAAGGTTTAGGGAAATTGGTCGCTACAGCTGCAAGAACTTCAAGCAACATATATGTGTTAAGCGAAATTGGAAATGAAAGGTGTTGTCCAGGAAAGGAAGATGAAAGTTGGCTATGACACAAAAGAATGGGTCACATACATTTTGATAACCTTGCCAAAGTCAGCAAAAGAGAAGAAGTCATATAAATGCCCGAGATCACGAAACCAACCAACACTTTGTGCAAACATTGTCAACAAGGAAAGCAAACAAAGACCGGGTTCAAATCAAAGGAATATTCAACAACAAAACTGCTAGAAATTTTTCATACTAATCTAGTTGGACCAACTACAACAAAAGGCTTAAAAGGTGAAAGATACTTTACATTATTACTTGATGATTATACAAGAATTACTGCAGTTTCTTTCTCAAGAACAAATCAGAAGCTTTTGAAAACTTCAAGACCTACAAGGAAATGGTTGAAAATGACATGGATTCAAGAATCAAATGCTTAAGATTGGATAGTGGAGGAGAATTCACCTCAAAGGAATTTATGTACTACTGCAGCAATCATGGAATAAAAAGGCAATTCTTCGTCGCTAGGACACCTCAATAGAATGGAGTTATTGAAAGAAAGAACAAGACAGTACAAGAAATGGCTTGAACAATGATAATGGATTCAAATTTGACAGATGTTAGGACCCTACAATGTACCTTTTTGCCCACACTTTTTTCCACCATTACACTCTTGTTTCACTCACATTTAAACTCACATTATCACTTTACCCTATCTTTCCAAAGGTATAACAATGTCTCTTCTCTTTACTATATGTTTAATCTGTTTTGCATATAATTTTACATTACTCTCATACTTAAACATTGATCGGAAATGTATAAGTGCTGAAACAATTCGAACTGCAGATTAGCATTAAGGCCTGTTGCTGAAACAGTTAAAGCACACAAACCCTATAGCTAAAGTAGTCTGTGGACTACGATGTTGAAACAACAACTCACACAGAAGAAGCTATTACACTCTCTGTGGTCTATGATGTTGAAACAACAACTGTTACACTCTCTGTGGTCTATGATGCTGAAATAGTAACTGCTACACTCTCCATGGTCAACAATGCTGAAACAACACCTCACACAGAAGAAGTTGTTACACAGTTTGTGGTCTACGATGTCGAAACAACAACTCACATAGAAGAAGTTGTCACACCCTTTGTGGTCTACGATGCTGAAACAACAACACAAAACTATTACATTGACCACAACAGCTACACCTTGAGCTAGCATTAACCATCGCTGCTGCCTGAGACCAAGTTGCTGAAACAGTCAGAACGCAAATCCCGTGGCTGAAACAGCCCGTGATTTGCCATGCCAAAATAGCATACAACAGTAGTAACAAGAAGAAAAATAAAGAAGTTATTACTCCAGCCACAACAGCAACACCCCACTCAGCACTTGTAATAGCATTCTGTTACGAAAGAGTAGGATAACATATTCTAGTATAGAAATCGGATCTGACTAAGAATAGGATTCATATGTGCAAATGTAATTTGATGATCAAATTGTATCGAGGGGATTCTCCTCTTTAAATAAGAGGAAATCATCATTAGAGAGGACCTTTTGTTTTTACTAAGAAAGGATTTTACAAAGAAGGACGTGTTTTACTTCAAATTGTAATATGATACAGTTGACAGATGAATAAAAGACAGTTCTGAGCATTTCTCTCTAGTTCCTTTCGTTTCAGGGGAATATTGTGAGAAGGGAGGGCCCACCTTCTTCACAAGATTCACCCATTAGCTTTATAGTGTGTTAGTGTGTTAGTGTTATTTATGTTCATGCCTTGATTAAATTTTGTTTTGCTGAAACACTACTTTATTGAACTCTGTTTTGCTGAAACACTACTTTACTAAACTCTGTCTTGTTGGAACTCTGCTTTACTAATTGTTACATTGTTTTCATATGATTCATGCTTGGGTAATTGTTAATCATTCTAGTTAGCAATCTTGTTTGATGAATTTATGAAAGCTTGATAATCAGGGACAGGTGCTGAAGATTCCTGCTTGGGGAATAGGGTCCTGTTCTCTGTTAGAGATAGTTAGCCTTCAGTGCATGTCAATTATTTCAATTAGAAATGAGTTTATGAAATTGTGCTAATCAGAAATAGGTGTTGAATATTCATGCTTAGGAAATAGGGTCTTGTTTTTTGTTAAGAGGTAGTTAGTCTTCAGTGTGTGTCAATCATTTCAATTAGCAATGAGTTCATAAAAGTGTGTTGATCGGAAATAGGTGTTGAAGATTCCTACTTCGGGAATAGGGTCATGTTCTCTGGTTATAGAATAGTTGGTCTTTCCTTTTGCAGTGTCTTGAAAGATTTATTTTCCAGTTTGTTATTTCCTTAATGTAATCCATGATTCTTTGGACAATTATTTCTTTAAACTTTGAACTCTGCAATACGTAGATTGTTTTCCTGTAATTCAAGTTAGAACTTCAGTTTGTTCAAGGAAAAGTGTGATCAATATGTTTTTACTACAACTCTCGGTTTCTTTTGAGATTGATCATATATAGTGCGTGATTACCTTTGAAATAAACAGACTTCCCCTGGTTGACAATTTATGTAGCACTTGATTGTTTAGTTAAATAAGCAATTACAGTGACCAACATTTTGGCACCGTTGTCGGGGAAGGTAATTATAGATTTCAAAAGAACTTATGATTTTTTAGATGCAAAGATTGCATGAGAGGATGTGGAGACCCCAAAGACACTGACCCTACATGTGGCAGGGGTAGAGGAAGAGGAGTAATAAAGACTTATATTGACGAGATTATATCAAAGTCTGAATCTACTGCTCAACGACCAAACTCTCGGAAACCAAAATACCAACCTTCATTTCAACCAAACTTTGAGACAGGGAAAGAATTTTGGAGTCATGAGACAGTCGAGAAACCAGCAGGAAACATTGAGGACAGAGCAAGCGCAGTAGGGGAGCAGACAGAAGAAAACATGGATGAGTACAATGAAGAATTGCATCATGAAGAACAGGCAGGTCCTGAAGGAGAGGTAAATGATGAAAACTCTTTTTCCACATTAGGATTTCCTATTGGTGATCTTCCTAGAGGGGTAGCCCCCATGAAGAACATTCCACTCTCAGCACTAACTAACTTTCATGGTTTTTCTTCAGAGGATCCTGATGAATTCCTTTTTGAGTTTGATATATTATGCATAAGTTATGATTACATTTCCAATGCTCAAAAATTAAAACTGTTTCCAGCAACATTGAAAGGAAATGCACTAAGATGGTTCATGAGTCTTGGAGGTCATGTAATCACAACATGGGACCAAATGAAACATAAATTCTTGAATAAATACCGGGACTATTGCCGAACAAGAGAAAAAAGGGAGGAACTATTTAAGATGATGCAGAAAGATGATGAAAATCTAGAGGACTTTGTAGAAAGGCTACAGTATAATATACAAAGATCCAGTCACCCCAATGTAAGTAAATATATTCTTAAAACCATATTATTAAAAGGAGTAAGGGATGACTATCTAGATATGTTGAATATTCTTGGAAAAGGGGACATATCTAAGGAATCATACGATGAAATTGTTAACCTATGTAAAATATGTTCAAGAGGAGCTTCAAGAAATAGATCAAATAGTAGGGACACCACATTTTCAAGAGTCCAAAAATCATCTAGTGGGGGAGAAACAAGAGCCAAAATAGGTAATTTACTTGAAGGTTTTAAAACTAAAATTTTAAGCTCTTTTTCCTCACAAATTGACACCCTGTAGATTCAAAAGAAGCAAGCGGAAGCAGAAGCATCCCTGTCCATCTTTTGTTCTAAATGCAAAGACAAGAACCCATGAAGGGAATGTCCATTGGACAAAAAGCCAATCTGCACCATCTGTGATAAAGATCATGAAACTCAACAATGTCCATCTTTACCAGGGATCAAGGCAGCGATACAACCAATGGATGAATAAGTTGAAGCTATCTATCTGTTGACACAGAGAAGGCAATGGCAACCGCAAAGACAAGGTATGAATCCTAACATGCCATTTACATCTTCTAATCATTGGAATAACTATCCTTCTTTCAATCAAATGAGTTACCCTCCCTATAATCAAATGCAATATCTAAATAAAATGACTTACCCACCCATGCAACAAACTAACCCACCCTTTGTTGATCCATCAATGTGGACTCCTTGGCCTCCACAACAACAACAACCATATCAGAACCAATGGAATCCAAATTGGAGAGGACAACAACTCCCCTTCCCAAATCAATTACCTCAATCACAATTTCTACAACCACTCTCCTTACCATCAGGTACTCCACCAAACAATCAGATGATGAGACCCTAGCTACCTATACAACCTAACCCTAACCCCAATAATAAAGTTGTGCAGTGCATTGATATTCATAACCAGTCTACATTTTCTCTTATCCCTGTACAATGCAACGATATTCATTTATGATCTGGGAGAATAATAGAACCTATCATAGCCGATGCTACCTCTTCTGATAAAGAGGAAACAAAAGAGAATGATGTACCTGAAGAGGTACAATCATCCTCTAACAATGCTACTGAAACAACAAAACCACCATTTCCTGAGCATTTAGCTTTGACTAAAACACCTGAGCCACCTGCTTTCAATCTTCTAGGGGAATTAAAAAATATTTATGTCAAAATTCCTCTATTACAAACACTCTGAGATGTACCAATTTATGCCAAGACTATGCAAGACATTTGTGTTAAGAAACCTGGTAGGAAATTTAAGGATCCCCTCACAGTCCATGTTATGGGTGACTTGTCTGCACTAATGTCAGGTAAAGTTTCCCCAATTAAATATGGTGATCCCGGCCACCCTACCGTCTCAATACAAATTGGAAAAATGATAATCCCTCGAGTCCTGGTAGACTTAGGTGCCGCCATCAATATCATGACTCTGGAAACCTCACAACTACTACAACTACAAAATGAAATCAGAGACACCACAACTATCCTAGAATTAGTTGACCTCTCTACAATCAAACTAGAGGGAGTCATTGAAGATCTAATTATCTCAGTGGAATCCTGGAATTATCCAGCAGACTTTGTGGTATTGCAACCTAAAAAAAAGTTGGGGGGGCACCCTTTAATTTTGGGCAGGCCTTGGCTAGCCATAGTGGATGCTTTCATCGGCTGTAGATCAGGTTCAATGACAATTTCCAACGGTTACAAGACTAAACAGCTTACCCTCTACCCCCATGCTACAACCCTGATTAATAATGATAATTCTGTATGGGTAGACTTCGATGATCAACTTACTCAACCCATTTTGACTATCGGACAAGATCTAAGCCTCAAAGATGCCACCGAGGATGAAGTAATTAATAATTTTATTTGTGAACCCTCCTCCGTGACTCCAAAAACTCACAACCAGCTAGCTGCACTTTTGGAGTCAGATAATCAGGAAAACCTTGACTCTGAGAACCCACCTCAAACATATACCACCATCTCTTCTAAAAGCATACCAATAGAAATTTAACCTGGCAAAACACTGAACATAAACCCCAACCTGACAGATGTTGAAAGAAAAAAATTAATGAAGTTACTTCTTGAACATAAAGAAGCATTCGCTTGGGACTATACAGATATGAAAGGAATATCTCCTAACTTATGTACTCATCGTATATATATCAAGGAGGATTTTCGACCGATCTTCCAATCTCAACGATGAATGAACCCTAATTTAAGAGAAATCCTTAAAGAAGAACTTCAAAAATTTCTCAATGCAAGGTTTATATATCCTATATCAGACAGTGAATGAGTGTCCCTGTTGGTAATAGTTCCCAAGAAAAATGGAAAATGGAGAGTATGTGTCGACTACAGAGCCTTAAATAAAGAAACTCAAAAAGATCACTTTCCATTACCATTCATTGATCAGGTGTTAGACTGTTTGTCAGGGAAGAAATTTTTCTCCTTTTTAGATGGTTTTAGTGGGTATAATCAGATCAAAATTGCACCCCAAGATCAAGATAAAACCACTTTTACTAGCCCTTGGGGAACCTTTTCTTATAGAGTTCTCCCATTTGTACTATGTAATGCACCAACAACCTTCCAAAGAGCAGTTATAGGAATCTTTTCTAATATGCTTAATGACTCTATGGAAATTTTTATGGATGATTTTACCCCTTATGGTGTTTCTTTTCAGGAAGCACTACAAAACCTTGAGAAAGTACTTAAATGATGTATACAAGCCCACCTCTCCTTAAGTACAAAAAAATGTCATATGATGATGAGTGAAGGAATAGTGCTTGGACATTTTATCTCATCTCAAGGAATTTAGGTAGACCCATCCAAGATACAAGTCATTAAGGATCTTCCTACTCCCAAAACCCAAACAAAGGTAAGAAGTTTTCTAGGACATGCTAGATACTACAAAAGATTTATCAAAAAAAATTCCAAAATAGCTTCTCCCCTGTTTGTGCTACTGATGAAAAATGTTGAATTCAAATGGACTAATTCTTGCCAGGAAGCATTTAATACACTTAAACATCAGTTATCTATAGCTCCTATTCTTAGAGGACCTGATTAAACACTTCCCTTTGATATATCCTCTAATGCTTCAGATACTGCAATAGGAGTTGTCTTGGGACAAGAAGAAAATCATCTCCCTTATGCTATTTATTTCATTAGCAAGAATATGACTCTTGCTGAACTCAATTATACAATTACCGAAAAGGAATTCTTAGCAATTATCTATGCTATTAATAAACTTAGACATTACATCACTAGCTACGCTACTCTTGTCCATACTGATCACTCAGCTATCGAATATCTAATGAACAAACCTATCACAAATTCTTGAGTCACCAGATGGTTACTATTATTGCAAGAATTTGATATTACAATTGTAGATAGACCAAGAAAAGAAAATGTAGTTGCTGATTTCCTTTCTCGGTTAACACCTGATGATGATACCCCAGTGGATGATTCCTTTCCTGATGAATATCTATTTGCAGTTTCTTCTCACTCACCTTGGTATGCAGACATCGCTAACTACTTGGTTGCAGGGAAGTTACCACCACACCTATCCCGCCGAGAGAAAAGAAGAATCATTCAACAAAGTGCTCGGTATAGTTGGATAAGTGGGTGTCTTTTCCATACAGGACCTGATCAAGAAATCCGAAGGTGCATTAGAGAAGATGAGATTTATGACCTACTAAAAGCTTGTCATGATCGCCCTTGTGGAGGGAATTTTGTTGATAAGAGAACAACACATAAAATTCTCGGGATGGGGTATTATTGGCCCTCACTTTTGAAAGATGAAAAGAAATATGTTCAGGCCTGTGATAGATACCAAAGAATGGGCCAACCTAATCATAGAGATGAAATGCCATTAAACCCCCAAATAGTACTTGAACCATTTGAAATATGGGCCTTAGACTTTGTAGGACCCATTAACCCCCCATCCAATCAAAAAGTTTACATAGTAGTCTGCACAGACTATATGACCAAATGGGTGGAAGCTAAAGAACTCCATAGAGCGACCAAAGAAGTAGTTATATATTTCTTATTTGAAGACATCTTCCAAGAGAATTAGTTACAGATGGAGGGCCTCCTTTCACTTCTCATGGTTTTAAAGCCACCCTTCAAAAATATCATATTCAGCATAGAATGAATACAACATACCACCCCCAAGCCAATGGACAGGTGGAAAGCACAAATAAAATAATAGAATCCATTCTCACAAAAACAGTGAAGGAAAACAGAAAGGATTAGTCTCACAGACTCCTTGAAGCATTATGGGCCTACAGAACTACCTAGAGAAATACTATAGGATTCTCTCCCTATGAATTAGTTTATGGAAAGAGTGATGTCTTTCCTGTGGAGTTTGAAATCGGAACCTTAAGGATTTCTTCAGTTATCAACCTTGATTTGACTGATGCACAGACAGCTAGGTTGTAGCAGCTTAATGAATTGGATGAAAAAAGACTAGATGTCATTCACCAGAAAACTATGATTCAAAAACAAAGATCAAAATGACATGACAAAACTATCAAGCATAAGCAATTCCAAAAAGGTAATTGGGCCCTACTGTATGACTCTCGGTTTAAATAATTTCAAGGGAAACTACGTACAAGATAGCTTGGACCCTATGAAGTAGACACTATTTTCCCCAATGGAACAGTAAGGCTCCTCACAATCGATGAATCTAAAACACCGTTACTTGTAAATGGTCATCGGCTCCGTCTGTACCAGCGCCCTATTTCCAAAGAATATTTTAAGGCCACATGTGTGGAAGACTCTCATTACCTCTTTTTAGAGGGGGATCCTACCCCTCATTGCAATTAATTCTTTTAATTTAATTTCTTTAGTATTAGATTAAATTTCGTTTACTAATAATCCCTGTCAAGAAATACCATGTTACAATTGATTTTTGCAGATTCTCGATCAAAGTAAAGGCCTACTAAGGAAGGATGATCTTACTTCAAGAAGAGCAAAGCCCCCCCATTGCTAAGACACCACTTTTCAGAAACCCTTCACCATTTTCCCATTGTTGAAACACCATTGTCAGCAACTTTTCACCATTTTCCCCATTGCTGAAACACCACTGTCAGCAACTTTTTGCCATTTTCCCCATTGCTGAAACACCACTGTCAGCAATTTTTCACCAATTTACCCATTGCTAAAACACCACTATTCAACAACCTTTCACCATTTTCCCCACTGCTGAAACACCACTGTCAGCAACCTTTCGCCATTTCCCCATTGCTGAAACACCACGGTTTTGCAATTCTTCACATTTTCCCATTGACGAAACAACTCCGTTCAACAATTTTTTTTCCCTTCTTTCTATGGCTAAAACACCACTTCCTTAGTAGTATTCTGCAACATCACTCTTCAACAAACATTTCTCTGTTCTTCCTACGGCTGAAACACCAACTTCTCGACATTTTCTGTCAATAAGATTTTGTGCTCTCATACTAAATTTTGTCCTTCCAGTCAACAAATCCTTGATACAATTCATCTAACAAATAAAAATTCTCTACCATGGCCACTGCAGAACTATTATGGACAGGCATTATATTTTGTTTGAAGTACGAATCAAAAGGTAAAGGCGAGGTATGTAAATTTTATGTAAATACAATTAAGCTATAGTTAATGAGAAGATTCCAACTCATTATTACCACTCATGTAAAATCATTATTAGCTGCACTTGAAAGGGGGGGAGGAAATATCAAACTTTTATACCATCATTTCACACGAATTAACCACCACCATTCCTATTTACCATCCTTTCGTTTGTTTCACCACCATTTGCATGCCTTCACTCGAAAAACTTACTCTGCACAGAAGTTATTACTCGACTCTTTGACAGTGTATTTTACTAAGTTGTTAGCTATGGGAGGCTCTGTTATACGGTACAAAACTACCACGATAGCCCTTTCAAAACTATATCCAGAAGCCTATCAAATTTTTCTGCAAGCAAGATGGCTCGGTTATTTTCAGAGACTCTAGGGGTTTGATCAACAACAGGTTCTGCAATTTGCTCGAAATCTCCAGGAAGATCATTCCATTGTTCAAGGGGTTCAGATTTCAGTTACAGAAGAGGATATAGCATAGTTTTCAGGTCTCCCTACCAATGGCATTCACTTGTTCAGTCGCAAACATATCATTCTGAATGCCCAGCAGGATTTCCTCTTGCCAGAGGAACAAATTGAACCTAAAGGTCGGGGTGTCCAACTCATCTCGTTGCCGCCTCCATGGCCAGAAGTTGCAAAATTTGTCAAACACTACCTTACCTACGAAGGTTGATACCAGGTAGTCTACCAGCACGATTTTGTCATGTTGTCTCATTTACGACATGCTAGATTGGTGAACATTCCTTATTATCTACTTGGTTGTCTTAAAAATATGTCGCACTACTGTAAAAAGGCTAAATATACCACCCTTTCACTCACCCATCACCGTCTCATTCAACTTCTTATCCAAAAGGGTTTTTCCCAACAAAACCCTCCACTAAACAACCCACCCATAGATCCCTAAGAAGCTACTGAAATTCCTGAAAATATTCAGAAACAACAACCACAAAACCCTCCAGATTCTCTAGAAATACCTAATAGTCCAACTACAGACCCAATCAATCCAATTAACCCCCCTACCATACCAAGCATGCCCCACATTTTACCAGAATCATCCACTCCTACCCTTCATATTCTTAGTGATGATTCTAAACTAGACAATTCTCCCTGTCCCATCATTGAGGAAAAGCCCCCACATAAACGAAAGAAAATTCCTTTCTTTCCACCCTTTTTACAAAGAAAACAAACAAGGGCCTCAACAAGGGCAGCCACTATTGCCACTTCCCTAAACCCCAACCCATCCAACTAATACCCCGTACACCTCCAACCTCCCAAATAGGAATCTTTACCTATTCCACCCATGGGCACTGAAACACAAGAACCAGATGCCCAATGTGTTGCGACATCATCCGTTTCAAATCAAGTAGATGAAACACAAGAACCAGCTACCCATTTGTTAGCTGAACCACAAGAAGCAGCTACCCATTCAGTAGCTGAAACACAAGAACCAACTACTCATTCAGTAGATGAAACACAAGAACCAGCTACTCATTCAGTAGCTGAAACACAAGAACCAGCTATAGCTGTCACACAAGAACCAGCTACAGCTGAAACACAAGAACCAACTGCTGATATTGATACCGAGACACAGGAATCAGAGGCCCAGGGTGCTACAACATTACTCTCTTTACATCAAGAATCTGGAACACAAGAATCAACTGTCGATCCTATAGCTGCTCCAAAAGAACCAGCTAGTATGGCTGTGACTGCTACACAGGAACTAGTCACCCCTCAACTAGAACCAACAATGGCCTCTGTCCTACAAGAAAATGAGTTCCTAAGGTCTAAACTAGAAGCCTAAAAGAAAGAGATATCCATGGCAAAGGAAGCCTATGAGAAGGAACTCAAATTATACACCCTTGCTCGCATAGAAACCATGTCAGAGGGAACTACAACAGAGAATCCATGTAGAGAATATATGTGCAGTCAATGTGGGGACATCTACTATCAAGCAGGCTACAACGTAATTCAAATTCCAATGCCAGGAGCTTCCCCTGCACCTACGAATTTTGCATTCAAAGAAGAACACCCCGTTGTTACACAAGAACTAGCAGGACCTTCCAAGATTAAGACTGAACCCTGGCCTACAACAAATGTCAAATCTAAAATCCCTGCTTTTGTTAATAAAGCTATAAAAACATTGCCTATTGATGAAGTTGCCCCTCCCAGCCAGATCAATACCCACACCTTTGTGGAACAAGCCACATAGACCCTACCTCAGCCTACTACTTGCAACGCTGAAACACAAACTCAGCCATGGGATGAGTAGGCAATAATAGAGAAATTGAAAAAAGTGGCTGCTATTACATAGGCCAAAAGCCTGTAGGAACAAAAAAAAATATGGATAAATCATATCTACTCAAATTGGGAAGCCTTGGCACAAACACGCTAGGAATCTCGTGCCCTTAAGAAATAGAATAAAGAACTAAAAGGAAAATTGCTCTTGATATTTGACTTGGCACAAAAGTTATTGGCTGCAAGGAAACCATCCTATAATTACTCCTTGTTCCTCATGGAATGACTTACATGGTTTCAGATCAGATCAATCAAAGAAGGTAGACCCCATGCAGTGTTACATCCAACAGATTTTGATAAAACTTGTGCAAAAGCCTCTGCTATGGATCAACACCTCCTCTGTGAGGCATATTTTCATAATGAGGCCGTCCCTGAGAACTGACAGCTTAACCTTAACACTCTTGTCGATGACATCTAGATTCAGGCACTCAACTCCTTCCTCAACAATCAGATTATATGGCAGGATGACTTCCAAGCTGCCAAGCATAACGAGGATAATCGCCTTCTCTGGATAAGGCCAGAACCAAAAAATGAAACCACCTTTGTTACAAAGTATTATTAGTTTTTAAAGAAACCAGGGATGACTCAACACATTCAACAATTACAGACATCAGTGTTTCAGGAGTGTCAACATTTCATTAAATCCACAGAGATTGCTGCCCTACAGGCAAATAACCTGTTTTGGCAACAATCTACTGGGAAAACACAAGAACACAATCCCTTCAGCCCCACTAATCTTGAGATAACAATCTCTAGGGTACCTAGCTACATCAAGTGTGTTCAACAATGTGTTGAAAGCTGGATAGGCTATCAGTTTCATTTCCCTATCCTGTGGATGCTAGCAGAGAAATATCAAATTCATTATAAGTTGCCCAAGAAGACAGAAACAACAGCTTGGCAAAGGTTACAACGCGTTCAAGGGTTTAGAGCTCCAACATATATCACCTTCCACAGTTACTGCTTGAGTAACTTGCATGCTCAGAGTCGGTATTCAGATTCTGATTCAGAGTGAAGTTTCCTGAGGACATGCAACATTTTAAGTTGGGGGGGATGTTAGGACCCTACAATGTACCTTTTTGCCCACACTTTTTGCCACCATTACACTCTTGTTTCACTCACATTTAAACTCACATTATCACTTTACCCTATCTTTCCAAAGGTATAAAAACGTCTCTTCTCTTTACTATATGTTTAATCTATTTTGCATATAATTTTACATTACTCTCGTACTTAACCATTGATCAGAAATGTATAAGTGTTGAAACAGTTCAAACTGCAAATTAGCATTAAGGCATGTTGTTGAAATAGTTAAAGCACGCAAACCCTGTGGCTGAAATAGTCTGTGGACTACGATGCTGAAACAACAACTCACACAGAAGAAACTATTACACTCTCTGTGGTCTATGATGTTGAAACAACAACTGTTACACTCTCCATGGTATATGATGTTGAAATAACAACTGCTACACTCTCTGTGGTCAACAATGCTGAAACAACAACTCACATACAAGAAGTTGTTACACAGTCTGTGGTCTACGATGCCGAAACAACAACTCACACAGAAGAATCTATCACACCCTCCATGGTCTACGATGCTGAAACAACAACACAAAACTATTACATTGACCACAACAACTGCACCTTGAGCTAGCATTAACCATCGCTGCTACCTGAGACCAAGTTATTGAAACAGTCAGAACACAAATCCCGGGGATGAAACAGCCCGCGATTTGCGATGACGAAACAACATACAACAACAGTAACAAGAAGACAAATAAAGAAGTTGTTACTCCAGCTGCAATAGCAGCACCCCACTCAGCACTTGTAATAGCATTATGTTACAGGAGACTAGGATACCCTATTCTAGTATAGAAATCAGATCTGACTAAGAATAGGATTCAGATGTGCAAATGTAATTTGATGATCAAATTGTATCGAGGGGATTCTCCTCTTTAAATAAGAGGAAATCATCATTAGAGAGGACCTTTTATTTTTACTAAGAAAGGATTTTATAGAGAAGGATGTGTTTTACTTCAGATTGTAATATAATATAGTTGACAGATGAATACAAGACTCTTCTGAGCATTTCTCTCTAGTTCCTTCCGTTTCATGGGAATCTTGTGAGAAGGGAGGGCCCACCTTCTTCACAAGATTCACCCATTAGCTTTATAGTGTGTTAGTGTTATTTTTTTTCATGCCTTGATTAAATTCTGTTTTGCTGAAACACTACTTTATTGAACTCTGTTTTGTTGAAACACTACTTTACTGAAATCTGTCTTGCTGGAACTCTACTTTACTGATTGTTACATTGTTTTCATATGATTCATGCTTGGGTAACTGTTAATCATTCTAGTTAGCAAACATGTTTGATGGATTTATGAAAGATTGATAATCAGGGATAGGTGCTGAAGATTCCTGCTTGGGGAATAGGGTCTTTTTCTCTGTTAGAGATAGTTAGCCTTCAGTGCATGTCAATTAGTTCAATTAGTAATGAGTCTATGAAAGTGTGCTAATCAGAAATAGGTGTTGAAGATTCCTGCTTAGGGAATAGGGTCCTATTCTCTGTTAAGAGGTAGTTAGTCTTTAGTGTGTGTCAATCATTTCAATTAGCAATGAGTTTATAAAAGTGTGGTGATCAGAAATTGGTGCTGAAGATTCCTACTTCAGGAATAGGGTCGTGTTCTCTAGTTATAGAATAGTTGGTCTTTCCTTTTGCAGTGTCTTGAAATATTTATTTTCCAGTTTGTTATTTACTTAATGTAATCCAGGATTCTTTGGACAATTATTTCTTTAAACATTGAACTCTGCAATAGGTAGATTGGTTTCCTGTAATTCAAGTTAGAACTTCAGTTTGTTCAAGGCAAAGTGTGATCAATATGTTTTTACTACAACTCTAGGTTGCTTTTAAGATTGAGCATATATAGTGCGTGATTACCTTTGAAATAAACAAACTTCCCTGGGTTGACAATTTATGTAGCACTTGATTGTTTAGTTAAATAAGAAATTATAGTGACCAACAACAGATATTTTTTGGAAACAGGCAGTGCATACAACAGTTCACATTCAAAACATAGTAATTCTCATAAACAACACTGATAAAGCTCCCTATGAGCTATGGAAAGGAAGACTAGCAAATGTGAAGCACTTCATATTTTTTGGAAGAAAATGCTACATCAAAAGAAAAGATGACAAAATGGGAAAGTTTGACTCTCATGTGGACAAAGGAATACTTTTTAGTTACTCAAGTACAAGGAAATAATACAAGTGTTACAATCTAAGATTAAACAAAGTTGTGGAAATCATCAATGTAACAATTGATGAAATAGGCAAACTAGAATCAAAGAAAGAACAAAACAAATCAATGGAACAACTTTTTGAAGAAGAAGATGAAAAAGAAGAATAAGAGGAAGATGAAGATGAAGAGAATCTGACAGAAGTAGAAGAGCAAGTTCAACAAGTATCTCCAAAGACACCTAGGAAACGAGTATAGAAGAATCATCCTTCAGATCAAATTATTGGAAACAAAGATGCAAGAGTTGAGACTAGAAGAAACATCCATTCACCAAAACAAACACACCTAGCACTCTTATCTACAATTGAACCAAACTATTTTGAAGAAGCTAGAAAGGATGAATTTTGGAATAA
>CBVK0100005812.1:0-15230 GCA_900067695.1 Picea abies
CAATTAATTTAAAATACACATAGTGATCCTCTTTGCTTCTTGTGAAGCCAAGTTCCAACATATAAGTATCAAATTTTTGATACCACATCCTTGGTGACTGTTTTAAACCATACAAGGAATTTTTTAGCTTGCATTCCAACTCCTTTTTTCCCTTCACACCATAACCTTCTGGTTGTTTTATATAGATTTCTTCTTCCAGATCCCCATGCAGGAATGTTGTCTTCACATCCATATGTTCTAATTCAAAATCAAATGCAGCAGCAACAAATAACATAAATCTTATAGAGGTTAACTTGGCAACATGAGAAAAAATCTCACCAAAATCAATTCCCTCAACCTGGGAATAACCATTTGCTACTAACCGAGCTTTGTATTTCTCCACTTTTCCTTCTGCATTTAGCTTCTTTTTAAATACCCATTTGCTTCCAATGGTTTTTCTTCCAGTGGGAAACTCCACTAGATCCCAAGCCTCATTCTTATCCAAAGATGCCATTTCTTCATCCATGGCCCTTTTCCATAGATTTCCATTCTTTGAATCCACTGCCTCCCTGACAGTTCTAGGATTATCATCAGTAATAGACAAAGCAAAATTTGAACAAAAATAAGTTGGAGTATAAATTTCCAGTAGCCTTCTTTCTCGAACCGATCTTCTCAATACCGGAGTATGAGGATCTTCTTATTCTGATTCTTGTTCTTCTGTAGAGTTTGATTCATCATCCTTTAAATCAAACTCTATTTTATCTGGTTCTTCCTTACTTGGTAGGACTTCCTGTTTAACAACATCCTCCATCTCTCTAAATACCACATCTCAGCTATACACTACCTTCTTAGTTTCTGGGTTCCAAAGCTTATAACCTTTGAGACCATCTTTATATCCAATGAAGATACACTTTTCAACCTTCTTATCCAGTTTACTCATGTTTTCCATTGGAACATGAACATATGCATTGCAACCAAATACCTTGAGATGTGTGAGAGAATGTTCCTTACTAGTCCATACCTCTTGTGGATTATTGCCATCCAATGCTGATGAGGGTGATCTTCTTACCAGGTAACATGTAGTACCCACTGCCTCTGCCCAGAATTCTTTCCCTAATCCGACACCACTAAGCATGCACCTTGGTTTTTCCATCAATGTCCTGTTCATCCTTTCTGCAACTCCATTCTGCTGAGGTGTATATGGAGTAGTTTTCTTCCTTTCTATAACACACTTCTTACAGAATTCTTCAAATTCATTCCCGCAAAACTCTCCACCATTTCCTGTCCTCAACACCTTAATTCCTTTCTCTGTTTGATTCTCAACAAGAGCCTTAAAATCTTTAAACCTGTCAAAGACTTCATATTTCTTCCCGAGGAAATATATCCAAGTATTCATCGAGAAGTCATCAATAAATGAGACATAGTACACAAATTTTCCCAATGATGGGACCAACATAGGTCCAAAAACATCATTGTGAACTAGCTGTAAAATTCCTTCCTCCCTCCTTGCACGAGAGGGGAATCTTACCTGATTTTTCTTCCCATATAGACAATGTTCACAGAAATAAAAATCTAGAGAGTAGTTAGACATACCTTCAACCATACCTTTATCGTGTAGTAGTCGAAGACCCTTCTCTCTAATATGCCCCAGTCTTTGATGCCACATCATAACCTTTTCTCCGGAGACTGTAGGAGTTCTTTCTTCTTCAACTCCAATATCAGGAACAATGGAACTATTACACCCATAAACAATAGTTCTTCCTTGAAGCTTATATAGATTTTCAAACCGAACTCCCTTCAGTAACACCATTGCTCCTCGAACCATCTTGCAAGTTTCCTTTTCAAATATTGTTTTTACCCCTGCATTGTCCATTTTGCTTACAAAAATCAAATTTCTGGCCAAACTTGGGATGTGCAGAACACCAGGCAGTGTTCTAATCCTTCCATCTATGAGCCTCAACTTAACTCTTCTTCGTCCTATGATTCTGGTTGTCGACTCATCACCTAAGAAAACATTACCTCCATCATACCTTTCATATTCGCAGAACCACTCCTTGTGGGGAGTCATATGAAATGATGCCCCAGAGTCAACCAACCATGTCTCATGATCTGCATGTGTGCTTGAAGAAGCCAAGTACACATCCCCTACTTCTTCCTTGGAGGTATTTTCTTCTATAGAATGAGATTCTTCAAATCCCTTCTTTTTCTCAACCTTGGATCTACATTGCTTCTTGTAGTGCCCTTCTTTTCCACATCTCCAACATACCCTTACAAAATTTCCTGGAGATTTAGGTCTACTCTTAGACTTAGATCTCCCACTTGAGAAATTAGATCTATTCCTTTCCTGGGAACGTCCTCTTGCAAATAATGTGTCTATTCTCTGTCCTTCCATATTCTTCCGTCTCATCTCCTCTGACAAGAAGGATGAGACCACTTTTTCAAACTTCAAGGTAGTTGTATTACTACCTATGGCCACAACCAGACCATCCCAGGAGTCTTGTAAAGAACAAAATAAACTGATACATTTATCTTCATCTTAAATTTTAATATCAACATATACTAACTAACTTACCACAGTATTGAAGGCATTCAAATGCTCTGCCACCGAGTCTCCTTCTCTCATCCTTAGGTTATACAACTTCTTTCTCAGGAATAGTTTATTTACCAAGGACTTAGACTAATACAACTTCCCCAACTTTTCCCATAAATCTTTGGATGTAGCTTCCTCTGACACATTCAGTAATACTGAATTGGAGAGACGCAGTCGGATTGTTCTCTTCGCCTTCTGATCCATTTTTTTCTAGTCATCTGTTGAAGTTCCTGTAGGTGTAGTACCTAGATCTACCACGATCCAATGATTTCTGTCCACCAACAAATCTTCCATATTGAGCTTCCACAGCTAAAAACTTTGCCCGTTAAACTTCTCGATCTCTAGCTTCGAATTGCTTGCCATTTCTTTTCACCTAAAAAATCAATACAAGAGATCTCCCACTGTAACAAGGCTTATCACAGTCCCGAACCAAACCCTTGACCACAAAGGCATCCCCCTGAAGCCAATAAATATTTGATACCAAACATAGATTCTAACCTTGTACAATATCCACTGCAAACATATATTTAGTAAAAGAACAAAAAATATACAATGGAAAATACAAACATTACACATAGATCTTTCCCCTGGAAACCCAAACTGGGAAAACCAACATATCTATATTCTTTCATATGTAATACATTGTTTACAATAAAATATACATATAGGAGCCAACAACATCCAAAACCCTAACCCAATGACCTGGATTAGTCCAAAACCCTAATTCCTTAACCGAAAATAGAAAACCATTGGCAAAAACCATGTGCCGAAAAACCACCTAAATACGTGGCATGTTTCCCGAGACATGTTTACTTGTGAAAAGAATATAACACATACCCAACATAAGGTGCACCACAGAAGGTTGCAAATACGGTTGCAACATAGACTCTTGGTGTGATGAATCTGTGTATGAGTGTCTTGGTGAAGTGAGGTGAGTCGTGTGACTCCGTCCAGTTGTAAATCAAGTCGGTAGTGCTCATATTGTAACTTTTTTGCAATAGAAAAGACTTAGCCAGGCATTAGGCACATTTTGTGTCATCTGCATTATATCTATGTTTCTCTTGTTTGTTTTGTAAGTGTTCTGTTCATTTCATGGATGTGTGCTTATATATGACTAAGTGTTAAGCTGTTAACAATTGTCCAAGTATACAAGATTTGCAATAGAGTAGGAGTGTGATTTGTCAATATCCTAGAACGAAGTGTGGGTATGCTCTAGGTGAAGAGGTGTAGTCCAGATGAAGTATTATTCATGTTCCAAGTAACCAAGTATGAACCGCCACAATGTTTCACACCCTCAAGAGGTGAACGATCACAAGATATGAACAGATGTTTTGTGGAGTCATGAAAAATGGTATCGACTTCCCATGTATATGCTCAAGGAATTTACTTGATGACCTCTTTCTTGTAAACCATAGCCCTCGACCACTTGAGCTAACCCATCGATAAGTGTGTGTGTGTGTGTGTGTGTAGAGTAAATAAGGGACCAGGGTCCATCCTATGAGAAGAAAACCATAAAACAAGAAGATCTTTAAACACTTAAAATGTTTCAAAATAGGTAAAAAAGTTGGAATTGAATGTAAACCATTGGTCTTCCTTGTGCTCACATAGTGGGGAGATTCTCTTCTAATTTAGTACTATACTATTGGCATTAGGTGAATTACATGCAATTGATTTTTTTCATTGTGTTGTATGTGGATGAGTAATAGGTGAGCAATAAGTACATTGTAGTGATGTACATTAATGGATATACTATGGGATATGTATTATTGGATGTGCACACTACAACGATGCACACTTCATGATATAGGACATTAATGTAGAATACGTGATATATGATGGTGTATATACAACATAATGATGTACATTGCATGATATGTGATGACATATACAACACAATGAGGTATACTACATATATATGACAATGATGTACACTACATGGGTAAACATGTAATGTTGTAGTGTATATCATTGTATCATATATCATGCAGTGTACATCATGGCGATATGAACTTCCAATGGTATATATACCTAGCAAGCTTTAGTGATGTAAACTATATTCAAAATGTGATGGTATATATACTATCTTATATCACTCAATGTACATCATTATGGTGTGCTAGGCAATGGAGTGTACATCACTATAATGTGCACATATAATGGTATCCATGGTATCACACAATGTATATTAGTGTGGATGAAATCATGCTATATTTACATGTTCTTAGAGGTCAATAAAGCAAGTATGCTTTCTTTGAAGGTCACATTCTTCTATGATGGATTTCAATTTTTTTTTTTTTTTTTTTTAATTATTTTTTGAAATAGTTTGAATAACCAAGAAGGACTCAATTTCGATCATTGTCACATATAAAACAAACAACCATTAGATATGGCATAGAAATTTTAAAATCAATAGGACGTCACATGTCTTTAAAGAAAAATGATAAATAAATAAGGATAAGGTTGGGAAAGCAATAAGAATCAATAAGCATTGTTACAAATCATTTAATTCTATCTCTCGGGATTTATACTCTCATATTCAAATAACTTTAAATTTGACAATGTAAACCTTAACATTAAAAGGATTAAATATTGATAATGTAAACTTTAACATAGAAAGCATTAAATACTCTATAACCAAACCAAATGCATAGTATCAATCATAAGACTGATATCCATAACACTAACTAAATGATGGAAGGCGGTGATGATTAAACATGGGAGAAATTCATATCGATAATTAAGGGTAAGTTGACAAAAATTCCATGGTTTTCCCATTGCACGCAAGATGATTGGAATCTCTCAAAATTGAGGAGTTTTTTGTGATTCAGGCTGACTCTCCTAAGTGCGCTCCCCATGCCTTATTTGATTCGTTCGTTTGGTGAAGCGACCAAATATTTACCTCAACCCTTCGTCAAATCATCTATTATTTGAATTGTGTCACAAGGTAACTTGGGTGGAGTCATCTCTTGGTACTTCATGCACCCAAGGAATCCCAACTCTCCCCTATATGAAGATGTATATCTTATCCTTCACACTGAGCATTTTGTCTACCCGATTTGGACCATGGTGGAACTGCACGCACCCAAACTAAGATCCCAAGGTGTTACATCCTCCCCCACCTCAAGTTGTTGTCTTCCTCAACAACATCCACAAAAATGCAATATCCAAGTCTTTGCTCGAACTCTTGCCTCCATTGCAACTAAGTCTGCTGGAAACCCCAAGTTTAGTGCCAACCAGAAACCCCAAATTCTTCCAAAGTAGAAAAACCAATTTTTCCTACGAAGTGGAAACCTCAATTTTATACAAACCAAATGATGTTGCACCCAAATTCACACAATATGCTTCCTGATTTAATGTGTTCACTTTTCCCAACTCCTAGGATGAAATTCAACCAACTCTGTTGCACTATCTTGTTGTGATATTGTTGTCTTGCTGATTTTTGGTTCTGTTGTTGTTGTCATTGCCTGCTACATATGACCTCTGCCTACTTCACTTCAAAATTTCGCCTGGGTGTTGAAATCTTGTGATATTTATGTTGTGCCCATACTTCAACAAATTATGCCATGTCTCTGCACATTGAATCCCCCCATGCCTTGGATTAATTGGGTATCTATTCTAATCGTCGCACCCAACTTATGAGAATGCATCACACCCAAGTCATGAGAATGCACTTTCTGATGTCCAAAATTAGTCTTTTTTGTAGCATATTTGTCACCCTGTCCAACCTCAAATACTGATTCAAGTGTCCATGCTTTCCTCACCACTGTTGACATCGTTTGATCTTTGTCAAGGAGATTCCCCACAATGTCTAAGTGCTACACTTCGAACCTACTAGTGCATCTGTACTCTTACTTCCTTATGTAATTCGTCTCATCCATAAAACAATATCAGACCAAGGAAAGGTTACCCCTCACCTTGATGCATTATAAATTCACTCCAAATAAAATTCATCTATAGAAACGTGACTCCACTATCCACCTCATGGCACAATTAGTCAATATACTCTAAGAAATGCACATCTAGACTACCTTTGTCCCACTACTTTGTCACCCAACCATGCTATTGTGTATTCCTCTCTATGCCTTGGAATGGTTAGGCTTCACCCTTAACCATGTTGGCTCAAAGAAAGAGAAACGCCCTTGCCCAAGTAATCTCTTCATGGTGCAATCTCTCTGTCTACAAAATACTTCAAATGAAAGAAAGTCTTCAACTCACCTCCTTCTATCAAGTCACCTCAATGCAAATAAACTTTTTCTATGAGTGTGTTCAACATTATCACACTCCTCAAAAGTCCCAAGGAAATATCTAAAGCGCTCCAAGTAGAATGATCCACCTCAAAGAAATTCCATTCCTTAGGCATGTTTGAGCCCATACTTTGCCAACTGTAACCAACAATCCCCACTCGATCTCTAATTCATCGTACAATTATCCACAAGTCACCAAGGTATGATTTACCTCACCTAATGTCACACATGACCAAAGGCGAGACAACACCACCCAAGTCACTTGGTCCACATTCTGCCCATTTAGGTTAACTTCCAACAATTCTTGGTTGACTTCCTTTCTCACTCCATCCATCTCCTAGAACTAAAATGCCTTTCCCTCTTGCAAGTGTCTAAACATTGGCACTGTCGTCAAGACTATCAAGTCATCACATGACCCAATGAAACTATCTAAGTAACCAAACATCAGGGCGCCTCACCCATCCTCTCAACTCAACACGAACAAAATTCACCTCCCACTTCAGGGTAGTGACCTTTCCAACTCACCTCATCAAATAGTTAGGTATATTCCCCAAGCCACCCCCACTACTACATCCAAATATGCCTAAGTCCACCACATGACTTGTCCAAGAAGGTCTCCCTAATATATCTACACATTTTCCCAACCAAAGCATCCTAAACTATGACAACACTCCTTTGAATTTGCACCACTTGAGTCACCCTCAAGCCTGTTCATTTTCTCCATGGAAACAGAATGCATTTGAACCACCTATCATCTATCTACCCTTCAAAGAACTCATTGCAACACTTAGGAAATGAAATAAATCAAAACTAATCGTACCTTTCCAACGACATCCTTCACTACAACCATTTTCTACATCTGTTGTCTTGGGCCTGCACTCCCAAGAAACTGAATCTTCGCATGAACTCACCTCAACCAACATTTTTAGTTACACAAGCCTACAAGACCTTTGCTACGATACAAGGTTGATTCCATCCTCCCACTTCTGAAATCTTCCTAAGTCCAAACTTCTCAAGAAATTGATCGAACTCATCTCGAATGCTTTTCCATCTCCACACCTTGACTGCTTTTGCTTCAAGGTACCATGCATCCACCGCCTAATTGTCAAGTCTAACTGCTTCTAACTGTTGGAGCATGCTATTTTGGGATACAACGTAGAAAATGAGATAGGAAGATAAGGAATGGACCAAAGGAAGCAGTGCACACCAGAAAAGAAGGGAAACAACACAACAGAAGGAAAGGAAAGTAGTGCACTGAGAATAAAGGAGAAGAAGCGCATAGTCAAAGCAATGAACTGTTGGATTGAAGACCAATTGCGCGAAGGAAGTTACTATGTGGACAATCATAATCCACTAGGGTTAGGTTTTTGGTTATAATGTAATGGGTTTTTACCCACCTTTTGTAGTATAAATAGAGGATGTATGAAGTAGTTAGGGTATCTGTTGATACATAGAGAAGTATCTTGAGAACCTTTTTGCGCTTAAGTCGCAGTTACTAGTTTTTGGTTGAGATATGTGGAGCTCGGATTATGTCAAGTTTGGAGACTTATGGAGTGTAAATGCAGGTCATGTCACACGTTGTGGATCTTGGTGCGACGTTGGTGAGCCTCACAGAGTATTACAACTTTTTGATGTAACACACGCAACGCACTATCTTGATGAATATGAATAAAGAAGACAGATCTTTGTGAACATAGCCCAAGGGGTGAACCATGGTAGAACCTGTGTTATTGTGTGTAATGGTTCCCTTATGAGTTATTTATTCTTTGCAATGTTGATTATGTTGAATGAATGAATGAGTACATGAAACTGTTAAGGTTAATTTGCAATGCACACTAGATTAGACATATTATTTATGTAGAATCAATGTTAAGGGTTAAATGAATTGTAGATCTAATGAATGATTAATGTTGAAGTAGATGAAGAGTAATAGGTCTAGCATCCCAATGAGCAACATCCCTTCCATGACTGTAGACATTTGTTTCATGCAGTCACCCATATGCCATCTCATGTGAGACAATGTTGTGCACTCTGTGAGCAATGTTTCTGTCTAGTTTACCTGAGGGGCCGATGGTTTATATGGTTTTGTTAGAGAACTAAGGTAGAACCCGGGTCAGCCCATACACCAAAAAGATGGTTCTGTTGCTGGCTGGAACTCAGAAGAACATCCTGGAAGGGATCTGTTGAAGAACAATGAAGAAAAATCAATGGTATAAAAGGATTTTTAGGCCATGGAATCCAACTAAGAAGGATATTGAAATATGGTTGGATACAAAGCAACTTGAGTTTTCACAGAAACATAACAGAAGCTCTAGATATACATCACTCCAGTATTTGCAGAGGTATATGTTTACTAATTTGCATGATGAATTTTTATTTTATTTTCCAGAGATGTTGATAGAGTGGATATTGAGGTTAAAAGATACCCATCCCACTAATCAGAATCAGAGAAGTAGAGTGAACGATTAAGAACATTGTGTGGTTGGAAAGGGTTAATAATAAATTCACACGCACAATGGATTTTTGGTTAAACAATATTATTGTAGGGTTTATTATTGAATTTGCAGTTAATACAACGAAGTCATACACTGTTGCAGAGAAGGATTTTTTTAAGGGATCCAGAGGAAGGTACATTAGGTCTCTTTGCACGTCAATCAAGATATTATTGCATGATAAAGGCACGATGACAATGGATTCAGAAAACTAAATCACTATGCGCTCATGGGGGAAATGGGGGAAGCACTAAGGAAGATCTGAGATATGGAAAAAGGATTTGTAGAGAGGCCAGAAGAAGGAAGCAATGGACCCCATTATGATGGATGAGGAACATACTAGGGAAATAAGAAGGAAAATAGGAGTGGCATGCAATGGATTACCCTACCAAGATAAGATCAATAGTAATAAGAGGGTAGTAGTTTGTCACACACCCACTACAACAACCTAGATTTTTTGTCTTTTTCTTCGAGGGACAGAATCCCCGAATTTCTATGGGGCCTAGCGCAGACCATCCTTTTCCTTATCCTCCTCCAAGCAACCACAACCTGGCCATAGCGCAAGTGCCTTTTGCAACTCACAAGTTGGAGAGTCAAGGCTCTCAACTCCTCCTTTGCGAATCCCTGAGAAGCAAGAGGTCAACGTTACGACGACTCTGCCAAGCGATGCGTACACACCACTTGTCTCCTTCGCTGTACTCTACTTACGAGCTGTGTCACTGCGGCCCGTCACATGAGACCTCGGCTCTCGGTGTTTCACGACCTTAGCAATCAAGGTGCAACTTCTTCATCCTATGAAACCCCGAGCCATGATAAGTCAACAATGGGTTGACTCTTTCCCAGGCGACATGTGTCCACCACCTGTCACCCTCTCCCACCTTTCTCTGGGTGCTTGCTATTACGCCACCTGTCAACCACGTGGTCCCCACCTAACAGATGTGCCACGTGTTCTCACGAGTCCTCGGTGCTCGGCACATCGCGACTTCTGCAGTCGAAAGGAAGTTCTTTCAACCTTTGAACCCCCAATACGTGATACCATGTGGAGGTTTTGATCGAACGGTTCTCTCATGGCTTGGATCTAATGACCACAATCACATTGCGATTTTGCGAATCGTGAGTTCATGCAGTCCTACCCTTGATCACTCCAAGTCGTGAGTCAGTGAAATGTTACCTGACTGCCATGCATCCTTTGCCGATGGACAGTTCCGAATACTTCGGGACTTTCAAGACGTTGTCGAATCCACTCTCCCGCCTATGCAAAGGTTAAGATCGATGGTCAATAGAGCTTCGATAGATCCTTGGATCTACGGTCTTGGATCCCGTTGCTACTTGCGAAGGCTGAAGGGGTCGAGGTGTTAACGCCTGCGCTCCTCCTATAGATCAATTGGTCTTGACAGATTTGGGGTATTTCCGAAAGGATTTTGACCATTCGTTTACCAAATGATGGGGTATTCTCATTCGATAGTTGGACTCGCTATCCTTTCTGAGCTTGAATCATGAAATTCAACCTCTCAGAGCTTCAAACTCTCACAATTCCAAGACCTTAGAGAGCTACTCTTTCTTGCGTAAGGTTTCTAGACCAGGATCGCATGAACCTTCAGACGGTTCTTGGGCAGTTGTCCCCGATCTTAGTCGAGTATCTGGGTAAAGGTTTGGTACGGTTCCAAGGTTTATGGGGTAATTCCCAGGGAAGAGTACTCTCGAGAAGCCTTCCTAGAATATTACGAGAATCAAGAAAACAAGACGATTCTCGGTGGAGCGAAATCATGCCCCAGACTTAAACATTTGTACATAAACCAACTATGGCATGTAAGTATACACATGCATCCATTATTTCCAGTCTAAAACATTAGGCAATCATTCACATAAATCATTATGGGCATATAAACATGAGCATGTATTCACAATATTCAATTCAAAATACAAGGCATAAAACACTTATTAGTTCCACCAGGCGTGATGCGACTGCTGAGAGGGGTGCTCATTTCCACCCAACCGTAGGCTTAGTGACTCCAAATGGATTTACCACTAGCCACCCACGAGCTAGACCACGATGCTTTGAGATTTAGTCTCCTACTTCCAGCTCAACGGAAGTCAAGGTCGAAGATTACTCTTCTTCTCCTGATATAGAAAAATAATCCAGGATGAAGGTTACTCTCCTTCTCCTATGTTCAAAACTCCTTGTGTTTCCATAGTTTCTCCAGTTGTCTTCCGCGATCCTTGTCGCGCGCACTCCCTCTCTACCCTTTACCACAGTTCCTATTTTGCCTTTTCTCTACAAGATTGAGTGTGGCATGAATTTTCCCATCCGTGGTCAGGTCTAGGAGCTTTTATGGATGGGTGGTTCACCCCCATCCCCTCATTAACTCTTGAGGAGCCTCCCCACCTACCAATCTGACAGAAAATCCATTCCAGGGTCAGAGAGTTTCTTTGGTATTTGAGCAAGTAAAAACCAGTATGGTACTGGCTCGATGGAAGTTAACGCAACCATTCCAGGTCCCTTCTACCACCTCTCATTAGCCATCATGGTCTCTTTTAGCACATCCCCCTCCCAGTAGTCATGCAACACATATTCATAACATAATTTACATTCATCGACCTTTTATACAAAGGTTCGTCAAATCAAACATTCACATCTTTGAGTTTGCCATAGTTCTTGGCCAACATAGTTATTTTTACAGACTGGGGGAAACATAGTGTTACAATTCCCTCCCCCTTAAAGGAACATCGTCCTCGATGTTCTATGTATCAATATGTCGTGTATGTACAAAAGTAAACAAAATCAGATTTGCCTGTTTCATGGCATCTTCCATTTCCCACGTAGCCTCATCTGGGCCAAAATGTTTCCACTGCACCTTGACCCGTGCAATGGTTCAGTTTCTGAGTGGGGTTTCCTTTCTGTCCAGTATGCATTGAGGTTCTAGTAGGAATTATCCCTCTGGTTCCACCTGGATCACAAACTAGTCAATTATATGATTAGAATCGTGTACATATTTCTTCAATAATGAAACATGGAAATAATTATGTGCTTGTACTGTGGGAGGAAGTGCTAGACTATAGGCTACAGGTCCCACTCTATCTAGAACTTCAAAGGGTCCACAATACCAAGGTGCCAACTTGGCACAAGCTCCCATCCTTAGGGAACTCTTCCTGGGCCTAACTCTGAGATATACGTGGTCTCCCGTCTTGAATTCTCTTGGAGTTCTCTTTCGGACGGCGTAACTTTTCTGTCTGTTCTGAGCTACCTTTAGATTTTGTTTTATCTGAATCACTTGTTGTTCCATTTCCTTCAACATGTTGGGTCCAATAGTAATTATGGTTACGAGATTACTCCAACTGACTGGAGTGTTACATGACCTACCGTAGAGGACTTCGAAAGGACTCGTCTTCAGGGATTCTTGGTAGCCGTTGTTGTAGGCGAATTCCACCAGTGGTAGGTAATCTTCCCACTTTTTTGGTTGATGCATTACATGCATCCTTAGAATGTATTATAATATTTGGTTCACTCTTTCCATCTGTCCATCGGTTTGAGGACGATAGGTTGTGCTAAATAGTAATTTGGTCTCCAGACCATCCATCAAGGATTGCCAAAAGTTGGAAGTAAATTTCGTGTCTCTATTAGACATGATCTCTTTAGGCATACCATGTAGTCTGAATATCTCCTTCATGAATACGTTGGTGATTTATATTGCCTTGCAAGTCGACTTGACGGGGATAAAATGAGCAGACTTGCTCAATTTATCCACTACTACCATGATGGCGTCATTCTGTTTGGTCGAGGTTGGTAATCCGGTGATGAAATCCATGGAGATGGTTTCCCATTTCCATTCCAGGATTGGTAGAGGTTGTAATAATCCTGCTAGGTGTCGGTGTCCTGCTTTAACCTGTTAGAATTCTATGCATTTGGCTAAGTACTTAGCTATGTATTTCTTCAATCCAGGCCAATAGAATTGTTTCCTAGTGGTTGTGATCATCTTCTGGTATCCTGGATGACCAATGTATGGTCTTTTATGTATTTCATCCATTATGAACCTCTTCAAGTCATCACAATCTGGACTATACAATCTATTTTTGTAAGTTAGCAGACCTCCATCTATCATCTGGTCGCCTTCATACTTTATCCCTGTGGGTTCTTTCTTCAGGTATGAGGTCATGGTCTGGAAGAATGTGTCTATTTCTTGTGCATTCCTGACTCTTTCCTTGACATTCATTTCGTAGGTGCTCACCATTGTCAGGTGAATTGTTTTCATACTTCTGCTAAGGGCATCGACCACCTTATTTTCCATTCCTTTGATATGTTTGATTTCGAAATCGAACTCACTAAGAAGGGCCATCCACCTAGCTTGTTTGGCATTGAGCTTTGGTTGGTCAAACAGATATCGCAATCCACAGTGATCTGTCATAAGTACAAATTTCCTTCCTAGGAGGTAATGCCTCCACATTTTTAAGGCGTGCACTATGGCGGCCAATTCTAGATCATGGGTCACATACCTGACTTCAGGCTCATTCAATTTTCGGGATTCATAGCAGACTACACTTCCTCCTTACATAAGGACTCCTTCGAGCCCTTCCTTCCATGCATCTGTGTACACGAGGAAGTCAGCTTCAGGATTGGTGATCTTCAACACGAGTGCGTGGGTCAGTATGTTATTTAGGGATTGAAATCTTTCTTCACATTCTTGTGTCCACGTGAATTTAGCTCCCTTCTTCTGGAAGACAATGATTGGACAACCAATCTTAGAGAATCCTTTTATAAATCTCCTATAGTATCCTACTAATCCCATAAAGGATATGATATCTGAAACATCCTTTGGGGTAGGTCTTTCCATGATAGACCTGATCTTGTTAGGGTCTACTGCTACTCCTTCTTCATATATGACATGGCCCAAGTAATGTATTTGCTTATAGAAAAGGTTGCACTTGCTAAATTTGGCATAGATCTGATGTCCTCTTAGCACTTGAAGCACAAGTCTTAGATGTTCCTCATGTTCCTCTCTATTCTTGGAGTAAATTAATATATCGTCAATAGAAACCAGTACAAATTTGTTTAGGAATTTGTTGAGCACATTGTTCATCAAGCACATAAAAGTGGCAGGGGCATTGGTTAATCCAAGTGGTACTACCACAAAATCATAGTGACCATATCTCGTCCTGAAGGAAGCTTTGTGGATGTCTTCACACTTGATTCAGACTTGATGGTATCCAGATCTAAAATCAATCTTTGAGAAGATAAAAGCACCTCCCAATTGATCGAACAGGTGATCGATCCTGGGTAAGGGGTACTTGTTCTTTATGGTTACCTTATTAAGTTTTCTATAATCTATGCATAGTCGGAGGGTACCGTCTTTCTTTTTCACAAAAAGGACTGGTGCTCCCCATGGAGACACGCTAGGTTGGATATAGCCTTTTTCCATCATTTCTTTTAGTTGTAATTTAAGCTCAACTATCTTGGGTGTGCTCATCCTGTAGGGTGTCCTACACACTGGCACTGCTCCTGGTGCAAGTTCTATCAAGAAGTCAATGTCCCTTCTTGGAGGTAGACCTGGTACCTCTTCTGGAAATACATCTCTATATTCTCTTAGTGTGAGGTGGTCTTCGATGCTTGGTTTGTCATCTTCAGCTGATTCCAACACTTGTATCACATATAGTGGACATCCCTTTCTGCAATACTTTCTCATTTGAAGGGCTGATATTTGTCTCACCGAGACAGGTTTTTGGATCCCTTGAAGGGTTATCCTTCTTCCTTCTTCACTTACACATTCTAAGGTTTTATGGTAACAGTACAGTTTGGATTTATATGTGGCTATCCAATCCATACCAATCAACAGGTCATACGATCCTAGGGGTAGTATGTTAAGGGTTGTTGTTGGTTGTAGAGCCTGATTATCTTCCTGATGCAGAGGTTCTTTGCTTTCAGCCGTGTTT
>CBVK0100005813.1:0-15230 GCA_900067695.1 Picea abies
CATTGGGTCCCATAGATGTTTCACTTCCCCTTGCGATCACCTCGACCGAATTTATCAAGTCATCAAAGTAGGGCAACTCCTGCACTAAGGCAAGTCGCTCACCTGGGGCCAAATTCAATAGAAATTTCCTCATCTGACGGGGGACCTCAACGCAATGGAGAAAATTTATTCCTAAGGAGGGAGGATTGATATAGGTGGATATCGGTGGCCACCCACCTTTTCCAACTGGCTCAAAACAGTTTTCTTGCAATTTTGGTAATTTACTATTTTTAGCAGTTTTTACTTACGGAGTTGTTTTGAGGCCCTAAACGATGTTTTTTTGGGAAAAACATGTTTTCAATATGGAATTTTTTTCCATATTATTCCTAAAATGAATCTTCTCGATGATACCTTTCCAACGGGCTATCATATGCCTAAAATAGAGATCGTATGCAAAAGTTACGACCCCAGGAAGTTGATGTACTAACTTACCCAAATGGGGCCCACATGACTTTTGGTGCTTCATCTCCTAGAGTTAGATTTTTGGATGTCTAGGGTTTTTTTCATTCCTGCTTCTGTTAAAAATACCTTCAGAGCCTCATTCTAATAATCTTCTTGCGAATGAGCATAGTCGTCACATCTCTTCTCAGAGATAAGCCGCCACCATTACAACAAGCTTGTTTCCGCTGCATTTTATAGTTTCAGCTTATTTTATTATTGAATAGAAATCTAGTTTTACTGTATATCTGTTATTATGTGTTAAGCACCTGGTAATAATCTGTATTCATTTTGTTCTGCTCATAAAATATGGATCATGTTTTCTCCATCAAATGTAGGAGGCTTAATATTTTTTATTTCACCCTTCAGTTCATCCACTCTATATCTTATATGTTTTCAAGTAGTAGATGGGATTGAACTACTATGTGCCTCCTTATTGGAATGTTTCAGGGAGTGACAATGATGCCTGCTAATGCTTATTGATCTTATTTTCTTCTCATGGGTCTTGTGACTCCCTGTTTTTCTTGAGTCACTCTCCTTATCCAACTTCTTTTTTATTCTCTCCAGACTTTGCATCAACTTTAAGTTGAATTTTCCTTGTTGATCCCTAGCTTTCATGATATTTTTGTTATCTACTCGGTGAGTCTGGGCATCTTTTTGCAATCTTTCAATGATTTTCATCATGTGCCCTTCCTTATCTATCTCTTCTCCATGCCCATTTGATTTCGATCCTTCAACTCCCAAATGGACATCCATTCCTTTTGCTTCATTCTCTAAACTGGAAGCATTATGTGCCTCCTCCATTTCTTTGCACTTGGTGGCAATTAGCTTCAGTTCTGACACTCGTTAAACCCTGCAAACACAATGTCCATTCAACCGAAGTTTTTCAAGCCATCAGTCCTTAACAATTCCCACAGTATTCATAAACCAATATGATTCAAGAAAACTTCAAATTCCATTTTATTTCTGAGCTCTGCTCTGCTATAATTTCTGGGCACTAGCCCCTTTCTCTCAGTCCCCAACCCACGTGATCACGAGTCGTGACCAAGCACTAGATCAATAGGTGCTTACTTGGGCCTTCAGCTTTGAGAATTTTCAAACACAACACAACAATCTCTCGGAGTTCAGATTACTGAACTCGCGAAGTAGGGCAGATCATCAGTCCATGTCTACCCAACATCCAACGGCGAACACTCACTATGGAACCTCAGGCGTCTGATTTCCGGGACTTTGGAGCTTCGAGATTTCAGAGGGTTTCACATCCGCACACCCCGAACCATTAATCTATGAATACTCCCATGTCACCTTTGGTGACGTCATTATTTCACATCACTTAATGCTTTTCCAATTGAGGGGGCATGCAATGACGATTTGGAGTAACCTACCTTTCGTCCCACAATTCTTCTGACGCTAACACGTAACCCCTTGGTGAAACCGTGGTTTGGATTGCGAGACCGCCTTGGAGAATTAACTCTTGTGCAACTTGGGTCCCCGCAACGCCTTTTGGCCGTCGATCTTGATGTATCATGATCAACGCCAGTGTGGGTCCTCCATCCTTTAACTACGTTATGTAACCTCATGGTCCCACTAAATATGCTCATACAGAATTCCACGTGGCAGAATACTAGCAGCTGACACATGGCCCAGTTAGATGGGTGACACGTGTCACATTCCAAATGGAATTTCAATATCCTATGGGTTCAAAACCCACTGAAACATGGCACACAACCCATGTTCCCACATCAATCCAAGTGACATTAGCATGCCACATTACTCCAGAGTTTTGGACTTCGGAAGTTTTTACACTTGCTTCCTTCCAGTCTCCCAAATTCCAAATTTTTGAACTTCTTTACCCTCTGAGCCCACATAGTACAGTTGTCACCAACTAAGGTGGTGGCATGTGACATGCCTAGAAAGTTCTACGTCACCCCTGGCAACATCCTCTTGCCCTGCCATGTCTACTCTTTTTCTTCGAGACTTCAAGATTCAGAAGTTCGTGCATCAACACATCCCACTTCTCCTGATCACTGAACTCCAAATTTACGATTTTTCATGAGATCTAACAGTAGGGCTTCTCCCCAAATCTATGATGTACATCTCCTCTGGGACTTCGGAGTTTTGGGCTTCAACCCTTCTCTTATTTTTCATCAATCTTTATCGAGTTCACAAAGTCTGAAGGGCTTCTAGGTTAACTCTTCTGTACCTTCTCTAGATCTAACGGTCGTAAAGGATTTCCCTTCCTTTCGAACAAATCCTACGCCCCCAACACCACAAGTGTTGTGATCTCTCTCTCTCTCTGGCCAAATACCATGTCTGTCATGGTTTTATAATACCGCTACACCTCCTGAGCTCCATACCACGACCAAGGTAACCTCTTAGCACTCAGGAATGTTCTAAGGTTCGAATTTGGTTCCTCCGGACAGAATTTCCACTTGAAACCTTGGGTCCAATGATCACTTATCCAGCCCATCCATGCTCAACGTTGAAACCATGGCTCTGATACCAAATTGTAACGTCCCCCAACCATCGACCTCTGTTGGGTAACACTACCCAAACAACCTTATCTTTTGCAACTAGCTCTGATACCAAATTGTAACATCCCTGACCAAAAACACCATTGTTGGGCAATGCTATCGCGGAATACCTTGTCTTCCTCAAACTAGCTTTGATAATGCTACCCAAACAACCTGGCCATCCACAAGCCGGGTAACACTACCACGTAGAATCACACACACACACACACACACACACACACACACATATATATAACATGCATTTTAATGAATTTAATACAATCAACACAAAATTATTGCTACCATACAAATTCAAATGGAATTGACAGTAAGTCCACATGTAATGGAACACATGATAAATTTCAAGTAACACAACATGCATAAAATACATAATTAAGCACATAATGATACTTATATTTTAACTGGAGTAAAACCCCCAATTGCGTGCAGACCTTCCATGAACCTCCCAGCCTTAGACCGCACTCCTCATCACTCTCAGCAGTGGGTCACCCCCGAGTTGGGACTAAACTCCACCGGGCAAGGGATTTCTAGGCTAGGAAAGGTCAATAGGAAATTCATACAATTTAAGAGGAAGGATTCTCTCCCATGAGCCACTTACGCCCACTGCACATAGACTCTCATTCCCCACATGCCTATCCCACCCCAGGAGTATGCACCTTCACTGTCACACAATCCATCGACTGCTCCACCTCCCTTGCCTTTGGCTTCAGCAATAGGCCAAACCAGAATTCTCAGAGCTATGTAGCAACTACAGGACCCCCTCCAGGAGAACTCACTTCCTCAACACACTCTCTCACCTAGGGAGAGTTTTCCACTGGCTTGACAACCTGCCTCTTCAACCATGGGCCTGACAACCCACTTCTTCAGCCAATCTTCAACTCAGTTCCAGCAAGGTGAGGACAACAACAACGGTTTAGTATGGCTCAGGAAAAAGGAAGGAAACAACCCAAAAATGGTTAAGGTACGAACTCAGTTTTTCAAGTGCGGATAGACTGGGTTCACAGGATAACACAAGTCAGATTTTCCCTAGTGAGCGGTTTCTCAGATGTGCGTGGGTATGCAGAGGTCAATCACAGAGGCCCAATAGGTTAGACAGTGGATGGGGAATGGCAAGCGAACCCCCAGCATGGTTTGACTCTTTGGTTTTAACTTTATGCGCCCAGGTCGACACTTGTCTTCCTAGAGCTGCATGCACTCCATTTAGCATACGTTCCCTTTCCAAGAACTTAAGATAAGACTGATCATGTCCCCTTAGCCTTTAGGAATTAATAATAAAATATTATTCCTTTAGAGGTAAGCCCCCTAGCTTAGCTCCGAGGCCCAAATACTTAGCCCACTCCCTTACCCTACCTAGTGGAGCTTAGTCCCCCATACTCTTTCTTCATGGTCAGTCTACACGCAACGATGTTTATATTTTATTAATGATCTTCATAATTACATATACAAAATCAGGCTCATGGCCTTAAGAATCTAGGCTCTCCAACCTAATAAACATATAAGTCTTCATCTTATAAACACTTGTCTCACCAGCCTATAAACATAATTACAATTTAGCAATATAACTGGGGCTCGTCCTTGTGGATATTACAAACATATTGTTATTTATTAGACCATATATGTGAGAATAGGTAGTATTTTTACTATAGATATTTCTAGGCATGATTTACATGAGTATATATTTTTATGCCTTATATCAAATACAAAATATATCTTTCATTTTTTTTCTTGATATATATATATATATATATATATATATATTCTCTTTGGATTTTTTCTTGATATATATATATATATATATATATATATATATATTCTCTTTGGAAAAAAATGTTGGATTTCAACATTTTTACTTATATTTGAACTCTAACCATAGATTGGAAATACAAATATCCCAACTTTGATTTGGGGGAAACATGGCCTTAGACTCGATAACTTGGAACTTCTCAATAAATTATTCAATATGCATGTCCCTCTAGAAAAATGCATGAGATGAATTTAATATGGCTCATCTGAGTTGCAATTTGTTATTTGAGTTAATGCATGTCTACAAAATCTGTAAAATCCCCTCTAAAGTTTTTACCAATCCATATTTCTCCCGAAGTATGAACTACCCCATCTAGATGCTAGAGTGTCACATTCAAATTATCCTCTTGGTTGTACATGTGTTACACCTTGAACATGAACTTAACTAGGCAACTTCACCACCAAAATTGTGTTGTGATATCTTCAACTAAAGATTGTAAGTGGGTCTCTAGGAGTTTCATGGTGGTGGCAACAATTATGCCCTAGAGGTGTGTGGCCCTTTATTCCGAAGGGTTTATCTCCCCCTCTTCATCTTGAAATATTGGGTTGAGGTATAAGGATTCAAGTTCCCTAACTCATTTTCGCTACAAAAAATACTTCATTTCATTTATGAAAGCTTCATATAGCTATTCCTTAGTCACATAATCTTTGGATCTAGTCCTCAACCTTTTTTGTAGTTTCTTAAAATATATTGAGAATGAAAAGATAGCAAGAGAGAAAATTGGTTGAGCTCTCAAACCAAATTGCATTGGACCCATAACCAAAGGTGTAGCCATTGTTGCAATTGAAATGGATTGCACCTATGAATCTAAGTAATGGAGGAAGACTCTCCAAGAAACACCATAAATTGGTTGTATTTATATAATGATAGATATATGAGAGAGGGGAAAGCCCCTATAAATTTTTAAAGAGGGAAAAATACCCTAATAAAACCCTAAATAAAGACTTAATTAACTAAATAAAACATTAGGCTCTTACTGTGCTAAAATGGCCTTATCACAAATATAACACTACTACAAAACCATGAGCTTATACACAAATGGTTCATGTACATAAATACTTATGCCTATGGTGGATTTTATGGTTAGGTACACGACACATAAAACCCCTATTTTGAGGTTTGGTACACCAAGAATGAGTCTCCTTATCCAAGATATGCTACAAACCCAATTACTTGGGCCATAAATGAGCTAATTGTAAGGCATGTCATCCATGTTTGTGGCATTAGACCATGAGACATGCCCTTTAGTTATAATCTTTGGTTTAGGAGTGCAACATGGTCCTAATTAAAAGTTTTGTCACATCATGGGCAAGTCTTTTATTCCAAGAAATGATTAGGGGATAAAATATAATGGATTAAGCACTATATACCATTTCTAAGAAATGGTGTGAGGTTAAAAACCAAGGCCACAAGCCCTACATTTTTCTTCTATGGTTTCAAGTGGTCCATGAATATGGGCCCATACCACAACAAATTCACTTTGGTAGGAATCTTAGGCTTAAAAGTGGGATACAAAATTAGTTCCAAGATTGGGCACATGAAGAACATGTCTTTGAGAACAAGAAAATGTTTGAAGATGATATCCGAGGGAGTAGGCCATGGACAATGTTTTTATGGATTTCAGATCAAATACAAGGCCCTAGACCACAAGATAATTCCTCCATATGTATCCTTTTTACAAGAATGACATACAAGTCCAGTTCAAAATTTTGGTGTACCATGGAAGAGTATCCTAGACTATGACATGATCTAAAGCCAAAGAAATAGGATTTGGGCCCTATACAAAACTTCTAAGGCACTTGATCCATTCACAAGTCTCTAGACCATGACATTGAGTCTCTAGAAGTAATATTTGGCCAGATAGTTGGATATGGGCTCAATTTATGAGATTTAATGCACCAAGGATGGGTTTATTAGCCCAAGACATGATTTGGTGTTCAAAACCAAGGGCTTGAGCCCTACATGATAGATCTAAGGAACATGGGCCATGCATGGGGCCCTAGACCATGAGATTGTTCTCTCCAACATAATATTTGGCCTAAGAGTGGGACAAAGTCCCAATTCCAAGGTTTAAAACATACTCTACAAATTCAATAATACTCTTTAATATGAAAAATACATTAATTTAAATGTTAAGGTTCTCAAATGTCACATGCACATTTCACATCATTAGATTTGCTAACTTTTTTAATTTAATAAAAAAATAAAAATAAAAAAAAAAAAAAAAAAAACAAAAAAAAAAAAAAAAAAAAAAAAAAAAACATTTACACATTGATATAGATTATCTTCTACATGTTTACAATTTTTTATATTTAAATATTGTCATGTTCATTATATATAGCATAAGAGTCACATATATAGATGTTAGGTTTTTCAATATATGTATTTGATGCTTTGAAGTTGTTATAAATTCTTATGCCTTCAAGTTGTTATATATTATATTTTCATTTTATGTTTCTATAACTTATGTTTTCACATTCACAGATTTTCAAAGGATATCTATCGATGCGAGATGTCGAGACAAGAGTCTCCAAATATGCCCCGCAAACGTTCAAGGCTATCAAATGAAGGAGGAAAAGGAACCCCTTCTTCGAATGAGACACTGAGGACGTTGAAGACCCCTATCTCAGCAAGGCATGGCATCTTGGGAGGGACAACAAGTGACCAAAGACAATCTAGTTAGATGAGGAGATTATCAAATGAATCGGTGAATAGATCATCTAGACAGAGTGCTAAAAACAGTTCTATGGATGCAACTTTCTTAGATAGGTTGCACATAAATACTCCAACACTGGAGAATGTAGGGAATCCATCACAACAACAAAATATGTTTGGTAAATTTTTTTATGATTTTGTACTTTTTTGTGCATTTATGTTTATGTGTTTTTTTTATTTTTATTTTTAATGTTTTTTGTTTTTGTTAAATGTTGTAATTAGTTTCAAATGTGTCTTTGTGTAGATGATCAATGTAATTCGAGAGAATATAATGAAAGAGAGAGTGGTTACCATGAAGATTCCAATGTTGGTGAAGAGGGTGAAGGTGGATTAAGGGGGTGTTATTAAAAAACCAAAGATTACACACCTACATCCATCTATCCCTCATATGTTGGTTATGAGCTTCCTTGGGAAGGGTATGTTGAAGCAATGACCCTTGAACAATGCTCAGGTGTTAAAAGCATGCTGCAAAATGATTTGAGGTGCTTGGATCTCCCTCGAGAGAGTAAGCAAAGCTTGGAGATTTTTTTACATTCATTGCAAAACTTTATGTATGCATATCAAAAGATGGGGCCAACGACTGATAGTTTCATTGATTTGATGAGGAGACGAAAGTCAGAGATGATGGGCCACGATAAATGGGAAGTAGTAAAAAGTGGAGTTTCAAATGAAGATACAATTTCTATGTTCAATTTCAAAGAGGGGCCAAAGCAAAAGATATTGAAGGTGCAATATTTTAAGCACCCCAACATAGTAGAACATATTTATAATAGATTTTTGGCAGCATATGGAAAGTTGTCGTGGAATTATGAAGTTCCACATTACTTTGCTAGACTCTTTTATGTAGTTTTTTCATGGGCATGAACCCTTATTATACTAACCTATCGTCCAGTTATTATGGGGCTAGTAAAGGACGAACATATGATTGGAAAGAGGCATATTGAAATGCAGCATTGCAGAGGCCTCCATTACCTTTGGTATCTCGTCCAACATGGGAATTTGCCCCACATTTAGAGATTTGAGCTACATCAAATGTTGGCAAGGAGGCCAAGAATCCAATCGAATAAAATTTAGAATCATTTTTTTATGGTGTTGATGTCGATTTGAACCACCAGAGAGATGAAGCCAATTCTTGAACCAATTTTGTTTACAAAACAGATGAGGAAATAGATTCCATGTCCATAGAATATATACGGGAGTATGCAAATTTTTTCCGCAATGGTTGGAAGGAGTTAATTCGAAATGATGAACCAAACACTTTATTGGTATGTGTTACAATTAGTAAATTTTTCATGCATTTGAGGATAGTTTTCTTGTAGTTCTAGATCTAGATACATATAATTGTATCTTTAGAAATAATTGATTTGTTATCGTCATTAATTGTAGTTTGGTCATATGTTAAATGAATCTCCAGTAAATAGGGGACTTGATTCATCAACTTTAAATTTTGATAGGTTGAAGCAGGTATGTGTTTAAAAATATCCATATATGAGCACTTCAGTTGTCCAATCTTCACACCTTGTTGAAGAATCAATATACAATAAATTTATGTTTTTGTATTAATGTGAACACATTGAACTCTAAAATTCTTAGTTACGTTGTTCACGGATTCTCATTCCGCCTCCCACTACTTGAGCAGGCTTGTCTCAATTCTCATTGGGAGAGTTTGAAGAGGGTGGGAGTTCACATGTATAATTGCATGTTGAAAACCAATTTAATTATATATGAAAATTGCAATGTCATTTAAATTATTAATTTAAAAGAAAAATGTCTTACAATATATAATTTATTGAATCTTAGGGTCTGGTGGGTAAGACCATGATTCAACCGACTATGGGAATGCCATCCTCTTGTGTGGTTGATGATATTGAGGTTGGCACATTACATGTACTACATGTTTTAAAATTTAAAACTACAATTTAATGTGTTAAAATAATTTAATTTTAATTTTCAAATGTACAAATTCCAAATGTGCTATAGGAAACCGTGGAGAAGAGAGTGCCTAAGATTGTGTTTGAAGAGAATGCAAAGAAGAGAATGTCAGAGACTAGGATTGAGGAGGATGCATCCATACCTGAGAAGGATGTGTCTATTCATGATGATGCTTAAATGTATGTACATTGCACATTTGTGAGTTTTAGTTTTTTTTTATGCTGGGATTTTAATATATAAGTGTTCAAGCTTATTTGTGTTGAACATACTTCTTTTTTTTTTTTACTTTTTTCAAATTTTTTAGTTACATTACAGATTGCACATGATGCATAACTTCTCTTCTAATTTTTTCCCTTTTGAATGATGCAATATTGAAGTTTTACAGTAGTTGAAATATGTACTTGTAGAAAAATTGAAGTTTTGTTTGATCAACTTTTTAATTAATCCTTTTTTATTCATAGAAGGGTTACTCAACCAATGTCTATATATATTTCCAATGCTTCGATCAATACTTTTGAAATATATAGAACTCCTATATAAGTTTATCATCTTCTAAAATGGTATATCTTTGAAGGGAAAGAATGGGGAAGGTTCAACCTCCCCTTATTTATTTGGGTATATTGTCAAACTCTTCACTAGTTGCTTACCAAGCATGAACTAGATTTTATAGATCTAAAAATATTCTAGATACACTTTTAATTAAGTTTAGATTATGGGCACGAACTAACTTTTCTAGATTTAAAAATATACTAGATACATTCAATATTATTTATGTTTAGAGCATGATGCAGGTAATTTCAAATCTAACATTTGATTATATGATAACAAAATCTAGATCCCACATCAGAAAGAGGGAAGATTCTAAATTTTCACTTGGATTTAAAAATAGGTTAGATACATGACCTTATTTAAGTTTAGATCATGAGTGTGAAATAGAACTATTCTAGATTTAAAAATATTCTCACATGATCTTATTTATGTTTAAACTTTAGATCATGATGATTCTAAATTTTCTTGGATTTAAAAATATGCTAGATACATGATCTTATTTAAGATTAGATCATGAGCGTGAGCGTGAGCTAGAACTATTCTAGATTTAAAAATACGCTTACATGATCTTTTTTTTTGTAAGTAAGAAGTATATATTATATTTAGTGCCTGCTAGAGCTGAAAAAGTTGCCAAAATACAGTAAGATACTGGCTGTAGTTACTGGACTGCCCCAACAGAGGGGAAACCAGTCCAGCCAGCCCCCAAATCTCAAGTCTTAGAAGGTTGCTGGTTCAGAAAACACACAAAGTCCACGGTTCTGTCTCGATGTTGGTTAGCTGGTCATCCCAGCGTTTTTCCTTTCGCTCCTCACGTTCCTCGTTCTCAACTGGGCCGCTATGTTCCGCTTCCTTCTGCCTCTCTGTTGCCTGTCGCCGCATGCTATCCATCTCAGTGTCAGGGGCCTCCCCCAGAGTAGAGCCAGCTGGGTCCAAGGAGAGCTCCACTTGCATAGTTGAAAGGATATGAAGAAAGGTTGCGACGTTGTCTTCTGTGGCCTGCAGGCGAAACTTGAGGTCTGCCACCTCCCTCCTAAGCTCAAAGACTAAGTCATACAGAATGCCCAATCAATCTTTGAAGTTCTCACTATCGAGGTGGGCCGCAGGGTGGAGACGCGCTCGCTTGGACTCTCCAAAAGCCGTTGGTGCACTCCTCCAGGTACTCGAGGATCTAGGGAAGGACATTGTCGTTATGAATTGCATCCGGGGGTCCTGAGGAGAACGTTGAGTCAGAGTCGACCCTCGCGAGATAGTGGCCATGGAGTGTAGAAGCGAAGACTAAGAAGGTGGCGAGGTTACCGCGGAGCGAAGATGTAAGGATTGCAAAGGTGGCGGGGTGGCAGCTGGGGACATAGTTTGGGGGAGGGAGGAGGAACAGATCGTCGGGGATGCTGAAGGCGAGACCGAGGGTCTACGAGGCTTCCAGGGTGAGCCCCTCTTCGGCTTTCCTCTAATCCTTTCTTTCATGTGTGCAGGTGAGCAGGTCTGGACAGGGTTGAACCAGCGTTGCAGATAAACAATGGAGACAGTCTCTGAGCAAGCCTGGGTTTGTTTGCGCCGAGAAGGGAGGAGCCCTTCCGACCGCTTACAAGGTGTAATGCCAAAAATGACGAGCCAAGCCATTATACAAATTGCGGAGGAGCAAAGGGTGGCGTAAATTCCCCTTACCTCGACCATTATGCCGAATTTAAATGCCATTACTCTCCCGGGACGGAACTGTACTACGGCACGGGCCCGTCACATGGCTCCGTGTTGCGTCGCACTGTGTCCGTTCCCATCCATCACCACGGGGAAGCCACTAACACCCCATCCGGGGAAACATCTACTGATCCAGCTTTTCGAATGCACTGCTGGAGGATAGGATGATCTGGGTTCTGGGCAGAATAGTAGCGGAGGTCTGTTTCTCTCCACTCAATGCCCACATTAGCTAATTCGTTCGCGATCTGGTTCGCCTTCCTTCTGATGTGTGTGGGGATGATCACCTGTTGGGAGTGCAACAGTCCTGCAATGATCTACAGACCATGAGTGAGTCTCCAGCTTGGCGAGATGTTGTCCGGGTTGACCCCGTGTAGGATTCTTCGCAGCAGGCCAATGATTACCCGAGAATCCCCTTCGACAATGACCTTTTTATAGTTGTTCTGAAAGGCCATTTGCAAACCTTTAATAAGACCCCAGAGTTCTGTTGCGTTATTCATGGAATGCCCGAGGGGGCCTGCTCCTATGGCTAGAATATGTCCAAGATGATTTCGAAAGACGACTCCATAACCTGCATCCCCCGGATTGCCCTTAGAGGCTCCATCAAAGTTGAGTTTGAGGAAATATTTTGGGGGAGGAGACCAATGGGAAGGGCTAATCAGAGGGGGAGTGGAAGGGGGGGAGGAGGGTAGCTATGAGGGGGGAGGAGGAGTCCAATGTCGAAGGACAGGGAGCTCAGCGGGAGAGCAAGCTAAGTCTGCATCTGACCAAGATCTAAGGCGGAGAGTTTCCAGAAGATTGCGTTGGCAAAGATCCCAACAAAAACTCCAAGGATGAGCCTTATTTATGAAGATTCTGTTGTTTCTTTCTTTCCAAATTTGCCAGAGGACAAAGCCAGGTAAGAGCTGCCATACCCTGTTGAAGTAGGGAGAGCTGAAAGCCTGATCCCTCCCGTTGAGGAGGGTTTCAATGACACTGTCTTTGAGACGGTCCGAGGTACGCATGATTATCGCTACTTGATCCCAGACTTGCGCTGTGTAAGGGCAAGTGTTGAGGAGGTGATTCAAAGTTTCCTCCTCCTTTCCACAAAGAGTGCAAATAGAAGGTCCAGTAAACCCCCGCTTCAGAAGATTATCCCAGGTGAGAATGCTTGAGTGTAAGACTAGCCAAAGAAATAGGGTGATTTTCGGCCAGTGCTTCAGATTCCAAATCTTCCCCCAAATCTTCATGTCTGAGGTGTGGTCTGTCTTGGTCGTGAGTTGATAGGCTTCCTGTGTGGTGTAAGAGCCCCGTGGTCTGTAGCCCCATCTGAGTATGTCTTCATCGATTCGTATGGGAATTTTCCTCTTGTTCAAAGCTTCTTGGAGAGGTGCCAGGTCTATATGCTGAGCCAAGTTGATTCGCCCCCGATCCAGATGCCAACAGCTCCACGTGGCCTCAGTGAGGTCGTTTTGCCAATAGTCCGCTACCTTTGTTAGGCCCCTACCTGTAGCCTAGGCGCAAATGTCGCGGGCCCACTCCTCAACATCTAAGGCTGGCCATTGTTGCCGGGAATCTTGCCAGAATAGATCCGTTTCCCCATTGCCTATATCCCAAAAAGCATGTTGCGTTATTATCTGCCTATTCTGCTTGGTCGTTGTCCATATCAAGGAGCCCGTGTTATCCCCATTCCAGCGAATCAGGTTATTCTCTGCCGTGTTAGGGGCATATTTCTTCCTCCACAACTTGGCCCAAAGGTCTGTGGGGTTTTTGAGCCAACGCCACCAGATTTTTGCACTAAGGACCCTGTTCATTGTGGATGGATCTCTTATTCCCAGGCCCCCCTGATCCTTAGGCCTGCAGATCTTATAATACGCTTACTTGATCTTATTCATGATCTTATTTATGTTTAAACTTTAGATCATGACCAAAAAATTTTGAACTTGAGCATTTGATTATCTGAGAATAGACTCTATCCGACATCAGAAAGGGGAAGATTCTAAATTTTCTTCAATTGCATTCATTGCCTTCTTGTCCAAGAATGGCATAATATGGAGATTTGTGTTTTCTTCATACAACAAAGTGATTTCCTTCTTGGGGTGTTTTCAAACTCTTAACTAATTTCTTACTAACCACAAACCAACATTTCTAGATTTACAAATAAGCTATGTACACGTGATCTCACTTATGCTTAGATCATGATGCAGGCATATTTCAAAGATCATTTGATTATATGTAATATGAATACTTCCCATGTATAAAGAGGAAAGATTTATGGTTTTTGAAGAATGACTTAATATATGTCCAGATTTGTGTTTTATGCATGTACATCTAACTGAATTCATTATTGTGGTATTAATAAACTTTGAACAGTAATTGTTTATCAATCTCACACCAACATTTTCTTTAAAAATATGTTTGTATATATGGTCAAGTACTTATATTTAGATCATGATGTGCAGGCATTTTTGAAAGAGCATTTGATTATATGAGAACATCTATTCCACCACAAAAATATGAGATAAGTATTTTCTTGGAAGAATGACTTTTAATATGGAGATTTGTGAACTTTCACTGATAAGTATTTTCCTGGAAGAATGGTTTAATATGGATATTTTTGAACTTTAATTTGAAAGAACGTTTGATTATATGAGAACATCTATTCCACCGCAGAAAGAGGAGATAAGTATTTTCCTGGAAGAATGGCTTAATATGTAGATTTGTGAACTTTCTGAATACACAAGTGAATTCATTTTCAGAGTATTATCTAACTCTGAACACTAAAATTGGTTACCAAGCACACAATTTTTCTCTTTAAAATTATGCTAGATATGATCTTACTTTGTTTAGATCATGTAGGCAATTTTGACAGAGCATTTGGTTATAAAATGAGTAGCATATATTAAAGATTTATGCAAAGAATGGCTTAATATGGAGAGTAACTATTTTGGAAGTTTGGGAACTTTGTGATGTAAGTTTGGTTTAAAAAAAAATTCCAAAAATATATAATAAAAAGAGAGCAATAATCTTAGATCCGTGGAACTTCGGTTGGGTATGTTATTCTTGCTCATTGCTTATTTAATAAAGTTAAATATCTTTAAAATATTTGCTAATAAAGTATATGCTAATATGTGTTATTGGTTTTTCTTTTTATTGTTATAGTAATGTTTACATTATTGGTGGAAAAAGAGCATCGATGTTTGAAGATGAAACTTCAACACCTTTGGTATGTCAATTTTGCTTGAAGCACAATTTGTTTTATTGATCTAAATATCATTTTAGAGGTGTGTGTACATTTTATTTTAAATTTGTACTTATATTTTATTTAAAATGTTTAAATTTTAAATTTGAGAAATGTTATTTTTTTTCCAGGTATGAAGAGATCTATGTCAGCGATGGCTTAGAGTTAAATTTTGGAGTTAAATGTTAATTGTCTCTTAGTTTTGTTATTAGACTTAAATGCCTTTAGAACCTCTGTAATTGGTTGTGTAGCTACTGCAACTATGCTTATATATATATATATATATATATATATATATATATATATA
>CBVK0100005814.1:0-15230 GCA_900067695.1 Picea abies
AGAAGATGTTCTAGAGCTTGATGTATACCATGACAAAGACCCCCCCTAGCTCCATCTAATCCTATGCATAACTTATACTCAACCCTTAACACCCTCTACACTCAAGCCTTGAGTGCACTATGCATATACATTTTGTACAACCCTTGCACCCACATCACCCACATATTGGTTCTCTAAACATTTCTCTATCCTTGAAAACACATTCAATCCTAACCCCTTAGTTCTTAGTTGTCCTCATACCCCTATACATATTTATTCATAAAGATGTTTCGTCTATACTAAATTCTCTATTTGTTGCATTAAGAATGTGCATGTGATTTTGTGACTTGATTGAACTATAGTTGTTGGTTGTTTCTTCTCAATAGGAAAATGCACACATTCTTAGAATGCGCATGCGATTTAGTGCACATTCATTCTAGGAATGCGAGCATGTTCCTGTAGGGAATTTTTTGGTGCCAAGCACACTCCATCACCTCATATCTTTCAAGGTTGACAAACAATCCGTGACATCTTCAGATAAAAATAGCGTGCACAGACAATTTTTTCTTATTTTAGTGTTCTTGTTTGATTCATTGAGATTTTTGTGCTATTGCCAAACCATTGTAGGAAAATTTGGAAGACAAATTTGTCAAGTTCAATTGGAATTGTTGTTTGTATATTCTTGTGTCTTCTTGGAATTGGAAGACAAATTTGAAGTGTGATTGGAATTGTTGTTTGTATCTTCTTGTGCCTTCTTGGAATTGGAATACAAATTTGTCCAAGTCCAATTGGAATTGTTGCTTGTATCTTCTTCTGCGTACTTGGAATTGGAAGACAAGTTTGTTCAAGTGCAATTGGAATTGTTGCTTGTATCTTCTTGTGTCTTCTTGGAATTGGAAGAAAAAATTGTGCAAGTGCAATTGGAATTATTAGATGTGTCTTATTTTGTAATACAAAACCAAATTTCTCCACTTGGTTGTGCCTTATTACATAATACAAAGAAAAATTCGTGGTGAGTGTTTGGAAGCCAATTTTTATCTTTAAACATGGGGAACTGACAGATTCGATAAAGAAATTCCTAGAGAAAAAAGAAATTTATCGAAAAGGTAGAAGAACAAAGAGAAAAATAAAAGTTACATATGTCAAAGCGTAGGCTTTCATAAGAAGGAAATTCAATTTCTAGTGTAATAGATGCCTTTATTGTTTCTCCTCCATCACCAGAAGAAAAGCGCAAGAGTTCATTAGAGAGAAATCCATCCAGTATCTCATTGGGAAAACTTGTTGTGGATGATCAAATGATGGAAGATTTTCTTGGAGCTGATTATACAATGGATGAAATTAGAGAAGCAACCAATGTACACCATTATGGTGAAGAAGTTCCTATGGTGCAATATTTTGTTGGACAGTTAAATATTCTAGAAACTAGTCAATTCCATGTCTACTCTCCTCCCACAATTTATCCGCCAGTGATTGAAGGGGAAAGAAATACAACATTGTTAACTCCACAGCAGGGAGGTCAAGAGTGCTAGAATAGGGGTTCATCATCCCTACCTAGATTGAACAATGTGTTGTGAAGAACTCCTAAAAACATTAAGGTTGATGAAAGTGTTCTAGCATCACTTGAAGGTAATTTACCTAACCGTACTATTCATTATCACTCTTATAAAACCATTAAAGAATATTTTAAACCAAAATATGATGCTGCAAAATGTCAATTAGTTTTAGCTTTGTTAAAATCTAGAAGTTTGTTAGGAAAATTTTAGGCATTAAAATAGTCAAAAGTGTAGAAACAAGTCATCATATTGTTAGAAAACTTGTAGATTCTTTTCAAATAATTGGTAATAAATCTCGTTCTAAATACCACAATGCATCCTGATGTGTCTTGTCACAATCAATTGTTAGCAAGATCACGATAAAACATTGTTTTCTACAACAAACCTCTCACATCTTGAAATGCAATGTCAAAACCATTAGAAAGTATTCTCATAGATGAGATAGCCTCAACACAGGTGGCTCAACAAATTTATGGGCCGTCACCGGTAGGCTACCTCATTCTGACATGAAGTTAATTGGAGCGGTTAGGGGACTAGTTCATGAGTTTTGGCATGAGAATAGTATGCCTTCTTCCAACCAAAAAGATGTACTAAAATTGAGAAAGGGATCTAGGGACCGTGAAGCCCTTATTAAACACTTTCTTGACATTAAACAAACATAATTGTATGAGAGATTTAGAACAATACATAGTGCACTTAACTTGGGCCAAAGATCTTTCCATAAATGGAAGCCTTGGTATGTTCAAATAAACACAATTCGTAACACATGTTATTATTATCACATTGAGTATGGTTATTATTATCACACACAAACACACACACACACACACACACACACACATTTTTCTTGTTTTGCATAACACCCTTTTACAGGAATGCTCAGTTATATTTCCACCGTCATCATCTAGACACTTTATTCACGACATCTTGTGTACAAGGCCATAGGGTTTTACATTTTATCAAAAAACATGCTTAGATGGTACATGCCCCAGGTGCAGTGGAATGACAATACTGAGAAAGTCCATCCATGTAAGTGACGAGTATGAATTGGGGAGGAAGGAGGTTTCCTTCAAGATCTTTAAATATGTGACATATGATATTGATGGAGGACAAGAAATAATAAATATACAATTGGTTACTTGCCAAGTGCGCATTTTTGAATTCATGAAGGACTTCATCGAAAAGACATGACATTATGTTCAACATGTCCATGTGGCTCGATGGAAGGATGAGCATTTTAGAATATGCAGAGATACATTTCATGTTGGTATTGTGTTATCATTGGTTGATTTTGATGAGAACTACACCCTTTAACCGCAAAATGAGTTTCAAATCCAATATTATCACTCAGAGTGGGTCAACATAATGGTACACATCACATACAAGCATGGACCGGATAGTAATGAACAAAACATAGTTATATTGAAAGAGTATCACTTCTACATAAGCGATGATCAGTGCCATGACTTATTCTACATACAACATTGTTTTTAGTTGTTCTACAATCACCTTAAGGAGAAGAACATACAGATGGATCAACATTGGGTTTGGTGAGATGGTTGCACAGGCCAGTTCAAAAATGATCATGTATTTTAATGGTTGTCTATGTTGCACAAAAAACTAGAGGTACCACACATTTGGAACTATTTTGAGTGTAGGCACGGGAAAGGGGAGCATGATGGAGAAGGTGAATACATAAAAATAACATTATGCATGAAAGAAATGAAGTTCACAACTACTTCCCTCATTTGAGATGCAAAATCCGTTGTTGAATGGTGTTCTTCAGTGATGGGAGAGGGAACAAAAACTCATGAAGACCAATCACACATGAAAGGACATGTACATAGATATTTTTCGGAGGTGGTTGATGTAGATCAATCATAGTGGTATGAATGGAAAAAAATTCATGGAACTCATGAATTCGATTTAGTTAGAACATCAGACAATGCAATAGTTGAAATATGGAGGAGAAAACTCTCTTGCTTATGTGTTCCATATAGTAGTAATGAATGGGATGATTGTGAATCAAAAGATTGGGTTGATAGATGGGATCATGTATCACTCCTCATTGGTCAATGTATGACTATGGAATTATCCCAGTTGGAGAAGGATCAATCAAGTATTTCAACAAATTATGATCATGTCTTAGATCTCGTACTGCTAGGTTTGTTGATTCCTTCTATTAAATTTTGAATAACTAGCATTAATGTTTTATGCTTTGGTCATTTAGTGGAGTCGCATTTTGGCACTCCATTTTTTGCAGGGAACATATACATAATGGTTTCCCAAAGTGATAATGAATGGGTCATTGTTTATTGGTCGACACAATTCTTAGAGGGAAAGAATACCCTCATGTGATCAGTAACAGACTTTGAAGGCATTGAATTTCCTATTGGGTCGATGGTTATTAAAGGAGAATAATGACACAAAATGAAAGAACATGAAAGAAAGTTGGTTATGTATTTCAATATTATAAACTAGGTCAATTCGTATACCACTTTACAAACCTGTATATTGGTACAAACCTCCAACTACAAACAATGCTAAGAAAGAACTCATCAAAGGTACGATACTTCTTGCATTACTCTGAGCACGAGAAGTTAATGGATAATGTCAGTATTAGAATGACCATAGGTATGTAAAAGGAATAATTTTGACTTCATTTTGAATGTTATTAAAATATACCTTGCCTTAAAATGTTTTGGCATGTAAAATATTTTGAGTGTTGTTAAAATATACCTTGCCATGCCATGTCTTTCCATGTAGGGTTGCCATGCATCATCTTTCATTTCAGTATGCATTTTTTTACCTAAACCCTAGTTTAAGCTTTCATTTTTGTTCCCCTTTCATTTAATGATTACTTGTTTTAAGGGTTGTTATATTTTTTCTTGTATTGCCTTGCATGTGCATGCCCTTCCATGACATGCCTTACATTGCATTGACTTTCCATGCCATGACTTTCCATGCCATTCCTTTCCTTCCATTGCATTTCATTTTATTTCCATGTCATTCCTTGCCTTGCATTGCATTTCCTTGCCTTGCCATGCCATACCATGTCTTTCATTGCCTTGCCTTGCCCTGCCTTGACTTTCCTTTCCATTCCATGCATTGCCTTTCTTTTCCATTCCATGAATTACATTTCCTTACCTTTCCATGTGTGTCCTTCTCACACCTTACATTTCCTTTCCTTGCCTTCCCATGCATTTCCTTGCCATTCCTTCCCATTCCTTGCCTTTCCATGTCAAGCCTTTCCTTGTCGTCACTTGCCTTCACTTTCCATGTCATGTCTTGACTTACCATGCCTTACCTTTCCTTTTCATTCCTTCACTTTCCTTTTCTTTCCTTGCCATGCCATGCCTTCCCATGCCTTGCCTTGTCATGCCTTTACTTTCCTTTCCATTCCTTTCCTTGCCATCCCTTGCGTTGCCTTCCCTTTCCATTCCTTCTCATGCCATGCCTTGACTTTCCTTGCCTTGCCTTCACTTTCCATGACATGCCTTTCCTTTCCATGCATTTCCTTCACTTGTCATGTCATGCCTTGCCTTACCATGCCTTTCCTTGCCATGCATTCACTTTCCTTTCCTTTCCTTTCCATGCCTTGCCTTCCCATGTCTTGCCTTTCCATGCCTTCACTTTCCTTACCATACCTTTCCTTCACATGTCTTACCTTTCCTTGCCTTTCCTTCCCATGCCTTGACTTGCCATGCCTTCCCATGACTTCTAGTGGGGAAAATCCCCCTATTACTATATTGGGTCAGAGTATAGGCAGAGAATTGATCTCCCTTAAAAGACAATCCTATTTCTAAACTACCCCAAACAATATGACCTTAAAATATAAGACAAGGAAAATAGGGTGTACCTTAGGTCCATTCGGTTGGTGTAGACCTCCTTCTCCTTTGTATTTTCTTGGACTGTTCATCTCCTCCCAAAGCTGACCTACAAACAATTTAAACAACAAAGCTACAAGATATTTTATCTCTACTTATCAGTGTTAGGGCTTAGATACAAATGTGAATGCAGTAATAAAATAAGCATAACGACACAATATTTGGGACAAAAAAATAATTCTTTTATCCAGATGTGAAGATTACAAAATTTACAACCTTCTCGTTGGCAGATGCTTCCGTGAACCTGGTCTGGGCTCCTCTTATTGTTTCTCCAAGTGTATCATTCTAGTAATACCTCTCACAATCAACTAATCTCCTCAAGAAGTAGGGAATGGATTGTGTAGGGAGAGGGATGGAGGGGGGATTCTGAGGTCGAATATTAGAAAGGGTTGCAAAGCTTCGGCTAAAAGGGGAAGGGATTTTGGCAGAGTTTCTCTGTTCTAATGCTTGATGTTGGAATGGGACCCCAATACCTCATTTTATATGAAAAAAGGATAGTTATTCAGTTTGGGGATGTGCTATAGCGGGTGAATTGGTTGGGAAACCCTCGATAGCCCATAAACTTCATCGAATTCCTTGAAACTTTTTATTTTTTGCAACTTTTGGAGGTAAATGCAGGTTTTTTAGTATGTAGCTAGCATATGTATGCGGGATGTCTAGTATGCAACTAGCGTATGTACGTGGGAAGTAGTGCAACAGGGCACATACATGCCCCAAAAAATGATTTTTTAAAGAGATTTCCTCAATAGAAATTTGGAAAATTGTGCAAGTAGAAATGCCAATGCCATGTATGCATAGGTAGGGCATTTTAGGGATATAACAAGGCTTCCCCTTTATATGTTCCTAGTGTTCGTTTAAAATCTATCCCACCATGAATTAATTATGTGGTGTCTTATCCTTGGTGTTCAATTGCTCTTGATCAGGAACTTGTTCACTCATGTTTTCTTTCTCAAGACTTGGTCTCAGAAATTGATCCTTTGGTTTATCCCATGGGGGCATGGGAGTCCTTTCTTCCCCCTCTTGGTCCGAGTAATATTGAGTTTTCTTTTTAGTATGATCTCATTGTTTTTATATCCTTAATCCCTCGTGCTTGTGATTCTTCATTGATAGACTCTTCCAGTCCTGGACAAAACCTCCATCGTCATATTTATTATGGTCAGTTTGTTTCACCCTTTGGGACTATCGACCCTCCTCATTCGCATGATTTATCAGATATTGATTTTCCTTTGGATAAGGCTATCCTTGAAGCCATTACTACGGTTTCTATACAACAGGAAGACTTACACCGTGGTTTGTGTTTTCTTCCCTTTTGGGAGACTTTATAGGTTGACTACCGAAGCGAATTTCGGTCAGAGCCTAGCAACGGGCTCTACCCTTTACCTGAACTAGTACTTTGCATGAGCCATAAGGTTGTGTGGTATCTTGTACATATTGCACAGTCCAGGTGTTTTGTTTTCAAGTTTTGTATTCAGTAGCACCTCTTATTTTTCCGAAGTTTCTATCTATATTGGATTTATTAAATTCTGGATGAGTGTTATTGGCCTTATATGAAGGATCTTGGAAACGTTTTTTCTTTGAATTTTGTTCATCATATCGATCTGTTCTGACAGGTATTGACCTAAAAACTAGCGTATATGTTAGTTTTCTCCCTACTTGCATTTTTTCATTATCCGTTTCCTAGTTCTTTTGGCCTTAGGATCGACCCCACTGAATTGCGACACTATCCTTCCTTGTTGATAAGTGTGTTGTACTTTATGTTATGGAGCCTTCCTTCCATGGGAATCCTATTTAGAGACTTGTTTTCCATTTGGTGCCCATGCCGTAGTACTTCATAGGTACAAGAGTCCTTTTAGTCCCGCCATGTCTTTGCAATGAAGCCCCATTCTTCTTCCTACTCATCATTCTTGGCTTTACCAACAGGACTCCCTAAAGAGCATGGTTTATTTTCTTTCAATCTCGCTTAAAATTTGAAAGAAACATCCAAAGAGAGTTCATTTATTCTTTTTGATCTCGTCTGGATTACTTGAGAAAATAATCCACCCGGGAGTCTTCTTTAAGCCCTTTTCAGACTCTCTAAAAATGAAAATATTGTCAAGTGATCTTGTTTCCCTTCACACTCGCCAAACTCAAATTTGAAGGCACATCTTCTCGGTGGTATTTTACCCCTTTTTTGGTCTGAACAACTAATTTTGAGAATAAAGGTATGCCCTGAGAACTTCGGTTCGCTAAGAGAGTATTCTCAGGCATAAGTTTAACCCTTTTTCGGGCCTGAGGGACTAAATTTTTGAAAAACGACCATTCTCCTTGGTTTTGGTTTATCTCTTTTTCGGGCCTTGGAGATTACTTACAAAAAAGGAACCCCCTCGGAGTCCATAGTTAGGCTCTTTTCAGACTCCCTAAATATGAAAATATCGTTGAGTGACTTTGTTCCTTTCACACTCATTAATTGGTCCAGAAATAACATCTATTTCGCACGAGTTTAACCCTTTTTCCAGAAAATAGATTATTCAGGAAAAATCTATGCCTCAAGAGACTTATCTCATCAGGAGATTTCTCCTCAGTTATATTTTATAATTTTTTAGGTTAAGGATACTAAACCTAGAAAAAGGCTATGAGTGCATAGTTAAGCTCTTTTCAGACTCCTTAAAATTGAAAATATAGTTGAGTAATATTGTCTCAGTCACACTCATTAAAATGGTATTTAAGATACGTATTTTCGGTACAAGTTTAACCCTTTTTCGAACCAAATAGGCTAATTTCTTAAAAGGATCTCCTTGGAGTCTTCTTTTAGAATTTTTTTAGATTCTCTAAAATGTGAAAAAACCATCGGGCTTAACTTCTCTATGCTCATAAAACTTTACATGGAAGGAGTCTTGTTGTTTCATGCTTAATCGCATTGTGGATCTCATCTTTGTATCTTTGGCCTAATTCTGGCTCCATGTTGCTCTCAACTAAACCTTCTAAGAATTCCTTAAATGCAAGCCTTGTAGCACTTTTTTCCTTTGCAATCTAACACCTTGACCGATGGAGAAATTTTCCCCCGAGTGTCCTTATCCTGCACATGTCTCCTTTCCCTAAGCATCAGTATGTTCCATGCACTTGGAACCAGTTTTCTTACTCATGACACGTGTTCCTCCTTTGTAATGTATCATTCTTTTATTATTTTTCGAGCTCATTAAAAATTTGAAAAAGACAAAAAAAACAAATATTCCAAAAATAGGGGACGTGATATACTTTATCTTCTATTCGAAAACAAGATAGTCTCCCTTGGACAAAGCACATCCTTCCATTTGATCGCCAAGCATTGGGATTTAGTATGACCCTAGAAAGTTGTTCTCGCTACATAGAGGTGTGTCCTCCTAAACTTGGTTACTCTTCCAAACATATGGAGAGTTTGTGGTGCCTCCTGCATCACATACTTATGTCAATATTACATTGCTTGAGTCTGATCATCTTTTGTGCTTTTTTCCAAGGGAATTTTTATCCAACCTAAGTCGACCATTCAACAATTTGTCTCTTCACTTTTATGATTCGGCCATCTTGAGAGTCCAGTCAAGTCCAGATTCAAAATCGACAAATTTATGTTCCTGATGATCGATATCCTCCAATCTTTCCCTGACGACATGTCGACGACCTCAGAGTAGTGAGACTTACACTCCTATTGTACTCCTACCTGAGCTATTTAATATCTTGAAGTTGTTTCTTGAATTGTGAAGCTCCTCATCTCCAGCCACAGGTGTCAATGCTTCTTGAAGATGCATATTATATTGTACTTAAATATCATCAAATAATTTTGATATCTAGATCCATTGTGTATTGCCTGTGACTACACTTTATATAGACATTTCTATGACATGGATCTGAAGTGTACTTGATTGGCATCCATGATTAGTTCATCCCTAGCATGGGTATGCGCACCACAGAGAGATTATTATTATTTTTCAGATGGCACGCTCTCGAACTCTCGTCTCGGGCTCACTCGACTTCGTGCCTTCTCACTGGTAAATATATTGTAATGTATTTTTGCCCTCAATTTCTCTTCTGACCTCACACATTACGGGGAATATGTTATAGCCCAAAAATTACCTATTGTTCATCACAAGAGCGATGAACAGTCGATAGTTACGATGAACCGTTCATACGATCGACGATCCTCTTCATTGCAAGATAAATGACCAATCCTAGTTTCTGAGACAAACAACTTGTCATAAGAGCAGGGAATGGTCCATATTTGCGACAAACTATTCATACTATCGAAAATCCTTGTCATCGCAAAAGCGATGAAATATATCTATTTAAAAATATATATTAAATATTAATGCAAGAATGAGGTGTGTGGATGTTCGCATGGTCATTCTTTGCAAGTATTCCATATGAATATCTTTCTTATCTTGATGCAAGAACTAGATTATGGAAAACAAAATTATGAAGCTATTCTAAAAAACAAAAGCAGCAAGAAGTCATCACCAATACTAACTGCCATTCACTTGTAGGAAGGTGTATAAACAATATTTCATGCCAAGGGAATATGAAGAGTCATGGAAGTTTTCATCCCATCTGTTCATATCTTGATTAGTCATAATAGTTTAAAATTTACTATAAAATATTCAAACTCTTCTTCAATATATTGATATCATCTAAAGAAGCAAACCCAATTATAAAATATTGAGGAAATAGACTACTACAATTTGTAGGGATTTCAAAATAAGTTGGAACTTTTGGGAAGGCCTTTGTTGAAACATACAAAAGATAAGTGGAAGAATCCATTTTCATTAAGTCCCGACACCTTAAATGTTAAAAGATAACCACATTAAGTGTAAATCTAAACTATTTAGTTAACCCTATGCAATACAGTAAGAGAATACTCTGAAATTGTAAGTTGTGGCTTCAATTTTTTTCATTCTATATTTATATTATTTTTCTTTGTCATGGTTACAATATGCTTTAGTCACAAAAGATATACAAAGTTACAAACAAAAATTCATGCAAACCTCATTGAACGTGTAGGGAAATTAAAGTGGAAAAGAATTTTCAAAAATCCTGACATATTGGCATAAAATCATTAGGCATTTGGATGGAATGTGCATTGCATTGAAAAGCAATAGAATTTATCCTTCAATTTTGTTATCACTCTGTAATTTCTTTAGGCTGAGAAAAGAAACCCAGAGGTAACCACAAACCAACTTTAGAAACTAGAATCTAACCCTTCCAGTCTCAGAGAAGGCTCTCTCCCAAATCAGTCACTAAAAGAACTAATTTGATTTTTGTTTCTTGAGGTTAGGTCCTTGGATTTTGAATAAATTTTTGGATGGGATTTGATGTTTAAGCCTATGAGAAATCCATTGGGCATGGAGTCAAAAGGTTGAAGCTTATGAATATGTGGGTAATTTGAAAATTAATGGGAAAATACTTTAGAGGCAAGATAGACAGTAATTGTGTGGTGGTTTAATTTAAATGTCGTTGTAGCAGAAAGGACAAAATAAAAACATAAATCAACACTTTAAGAAATCAGATTTCGAAATTTCTTAAATTTTTTTAGTAGAAGAAAACAACATTGATATTCTAAACTATTTGATAGAGCATCAACATGATGAATTCTGAAACAATATTTTAATTGACTATCATTCAGATATGGAAAGAGACCAATAAACTGAAAGAAGAACATACACTGAAGTGAATGTGCTACACAGTCACTAGCACATGAATCCTTGAAGCAAGATTGGATCCCAAAAGCCTTGGATCACCCAAATTTATTAATTATTTAGGAAAATATTGCAATACAAAGACTCTCAGAATACTCAATTCATCAAACTTTATCCCACCCTTTGTACATTATGTGTTACAATGTTTATAAAAACCAATGAAATTCGGTTTGAAACCAATTTACAAAAATAGATCAAAGTAGTTCAGAAAATCAAGATCCTTGAGATATTTTAGCATCTTTATCCTTATCTTCACCCCTTTGACCTTGGTAGTGTCTCAATCTGATTGGATGATGTCTTGACCCATGATTCGTTGACAGTTGGATGGTCATTTACTAAGACCTGGAAAATTACATTCAAATTTACCCAATATTATTATTTCCTTCCACTTTAATTCAAAAGGAATATCTTAATCCATCATTTCTTTTATTAAAATTCCCAAATCGACGCAAGAGGCATACGACATGATAGACAGGACAAATTTATTAACTTAAATTTATTCAAAATTTTGAAATCTATGGCTAACTCTTATACCACAGTTTCCCCCTTTAAAACTTTATCTATGTCTTCAAACCTAGAGTGATCCATCCTCACTTGTGTCAAGAGTGCATTGTAGGCTTCACGTTCGTGTAAATTTCCCTTTCCAACCCAAAATGATGTAAGACCTTTGATAAATAGTTCTTCAACCAAATCCTTAAAATCCTGAACACTCTTTTTCAATTGGGTTGCTTTATTCTAGATTGAATTTGAGAGGTTGTGCTTGGTTATGATTATTCTAGCCCATATTATCAAAGCAATTCTATATTTGACCCCAATTGTCTGCAAACTTGATGAAGGCATTGTATTAAGGAGATTGATAACGTTTTGGGCCCATTTTGTTTGTCTTTTTGAAAAAGTTTCATTAATAACTATGCATCTATGTTTATCCAAAACTGTAATGTTGTCCTCATCATTAACAAAATTTAGGCGTGTCCTGAGTTTTGTAACCTCAACTAATATGGAGTCCTAGATGATGTGCTTGAATCCTTGTAACAAACTTTTTCCTTTAAGCATGTATTTTATCTTATTCACCTTTTCATGAAGTACTGCATTTTATTTTTTAAGTTGTGATACTCTTTCATCCCTTTTTTGTGCCTCTTATTCCATTTTATTGATATTCTCTTTCAATTCTTTTATTTCACCATCCTTTAAATTAACCTGAGATATTTTCTAGACAATGTCTTTAGTGCCTCATTTGCTTTCAATAGAAGAGGGTGTAACAGAGAGTAAAACAGAAGACAAATATATGACTCTAGTTTCCATTTCTGTCTTTTCTTTTGACCATTCTAATTTTTCCTTTTCCAGCTGCAGAAATTTAGCCTAAAAATCTAGTGATTGCTTCTTAAAAGCTTCATTTTACTATTCCAATGCTACAAGTTATGTAGTCTGTGGATGCTCTGTAGCAGGCATTTTCAATTTTTTCTTCAGGCTGTGAATCACTTTGTCTTTCTCATCCAGCAAGGCTTTCATTGCTTTGGGGGCATCAACTTCACGTTTCTTTATTTGAATCTGTCATGCTTTACTTGCTTTTTTTTTCTTCCTTAGTTGACCTTCAAGTTTGGTAGCTAGTGAGGTTAATTTTTCATTTTTCAAATTTAAATTTAAATAATCTGAATATAGCAAGTCACTATCCTTCTTGTGGAATTGAACCTTATCCAGGGCACTGATATTATCATACTTTATTTTGATCTCGGAGACCTTATCTTCTTTTGTTATGGAAATGTTGAATGTTTTCCTTTTTGTGTCTTTGACTATGAATAATGAAGACTTGTGCTGGGAATCTTTTTGTACCTTAGGAATTAGATTCATGATCTCACTTAGTGATTCCTTTATTTTTTCTGCATACCATTTAGATAAATTTTCCTTTGACCGGTAGGAATCCTGTGAGGCCTAAGAAAAATAGTATTTCTCGCTATGGAAGGCTCCTGAACTACCTTCACTTTCCAATTGAGATCTGGATTCAATTACACTTGTGCCACTATCCACCATGTCTAAACATGCTTGTTATTTAGGCCCTTCATCCTCCAAGTCTACATACTGCTCTATCTGGATGGTTTTCATTTTATTTCTAGAAGTGTGTTCAGGGTCTATGTCCATTGCCTCTAAAATGGAACTCTTACTCTATGTACTATATTTTGGAACCTTAATTACCACCTTTGCAATACTCTGTTGTGTTGGTGCCTTTAGTACAGTGGCTTCAACATCCACACCTTCTTCAAGATATACAAAATTATCCAGTCCTTCAATAGGCTCATGCTCATATCGATTATTCTTGTTCGTTTTCCTCCTTCTAGATATGATCTGATGAGGATCATATTTTTTACCTGTCATTTGTGAAAAAACCAAATATTTGATCTTTTCCTCAACAGGTGCTAGACATGTCCTTGATTTTACAATGAATGGGCCAATCACAAAAGGAAACTTGATATTACTTTCTCTATGATATTTGATGAAATTTTCAGTTTCAGTGATGATTCTCTGTCTAATGAACTCTAGAGAAAAAAATTTGGGGGGTCAAAAAGATGGGAAACAAATAATGAAACTCATGAAATCCATATACCCATATTACTGTAGAATTTATGAAAAGGGTCTAGTCTCCTACTCTGTCTTTTGGATTATGCAGGTGAATTCTCATTTCTTCAATAACTTTGGGTAGTTTAACATTGAAAATCATCTAGTAGGCTTTTGAAATGACTTTATTGATAATAATTATTGAATTCATCATGTTTCTTTCAATAGATATTGATTCTGCTTCAGGGATCTATGCATTGTTACTGGTGAGAAAAATCTTCATCAGATATGTACAGTATATGAAGTGTCTAAGAGAGTGGAAGTTCACTAGTTGTTTATGGATGGTATCAGCTAGGAACTCATCAAAATTAATGCAGATAAATTGACCTGACTCTGACTAGAAGAATCTAAGTAGGAAACCTAACATGACCTCAACTACGAATCTATTAATATGAAGACCTAAAACCTAACTTAAAAAAGAGAAGACACATTGAACCTCACTGACCATGATATCGATGCTTAAGGGAAAAGACAGAATTTGTGGGAACTGATCAAGCTTGATACTCATTCTTAAAAATAAAGTTTTAATCTCTGGTTGATACTCCCTATAGAATTTAATCATTTCTTCATCATCAAAAGGTTCATAATTCTCAGAGAAAGACTTAGGAATTTTTAATGACTCCTTGACTGACACAACATCAATTTTACACCAAACTTTAGACCCCTTTTATCAATTACAACTCTTTCTGACTCTGATTATTGCTCTGCACACCATCCTATAAATTCAGGAAACTGAAAACACAATTCGGTTGCATACGGAATGAGAGAAGCTTGGATAGACTCCAAAAATGGAAAACATTTCCCTCTAACGTCAGCTAAGTTACTTCTTAATTGAGAAATAGGGGCAACAGTGAATTCAGGGTCACAAACATCATTATCTCTATCGATTAAGGATTCTTCATTATTTTTTGGGCTTTATTCAGATACTTTGAGCATGATGGGATCCATGGAAGTAAGAAAAAATAATCGGTAATGGCAATTATAATGGCACTGAGAATTCAAAATTCGGTTGAAGGTGATAGTTGCAATGGCTCCAATAGTTCTCACTTTGAAAAAGATAAACAAAAATAAAAGGCACATCAACTTTATATTATTCAACTTTTCGGAGCGACAGGTCAACGGTTTCAATGTAAACCACTTTCTTCTCCGCAATCGTCCCCATGATGACACATATTTACTTTCAAAACCCATGGTTTTCATTTCGGAACCACTTTATGGAATTAACCTCAGTACACTTTCCAGGCCCGCAATGCACACCAGTGGTTGATCTGTCCTGATCGCAATCGTGACCATTGATATTTGATTTCTTTTCATTGTCTCTATTTTATAACTTTTTCTAGCCAATTTAAACTATTCTTCCATATTTAACAGCCCTCTAGATGTGTTCCAAATCATTTTGCGCCTCTGCTAAAATTTAAAGTTGATTTTTCATAACTTATTAGGAAAATGAATATATATATATATATATATATATATATATATATATATATATATATATA
>CBVK0100005815.1:0-15230 GCA_900067695.1 Picea abies
GGTACATATTGATGAGTCATAGTTGATGAGTAGTTGACACATGATTTGTACATACTTGGTACATGGTTGGATGCACTTGTTTATGGTACAGGTGATTATAAGTTGTTTGGTACAGTTTGGTGCATCGTTGATGCACTGGTTTATGGTACAGGTTGATTACAGGTTGATGCATGGTTGATGCATGGTTCAGATTTATTGGTGCAGGTTTATAGCGGTATATCTCAAAGTGGTAGTGTGATAGTGGTTCCATCATTCTACTTCTACTTCAGGGTGGTAGGACGAGGCAAGGATAGGTGGTTGTAGCCACCTTCCGGTTGTAGCCGGAGAACATAGGGGGTTGTAGCCTCCTTCTGGTTGTAGCCAGAGAATTGGGGACTTGGAGCTTCCCTCAGGTTGTAGCCTAAGAAACTAAGGGGTTGGAGCCTCCTTCCAGTTGTAGATGGAAAACAAAGGAATTTGGTGCTTCCAATGAATGTAATTCTTCAATACATATAAGAAAAAGCATTCTGTGTTTTTCTCTTGATTTGGGTTTCCACGTAAAACACTGGTGTATTGTGTATGTGTGTGATTGTTTATTTTTTACTGCTCATTATTGGATAATAAATCTACATTGATATAACATTTGAAGAAAAAGGATTATAATTACGCTATTACTGATTCACCCCCCCTCTCAGTAATCCAATAGTTGAAGGTTGTCATGAACATGTGGCTGGAAGGGTTGGACCTTTTTAACCAGTCTAGCTACATGAGATGCATGTGTGCAGAAGAAATATTTACACTTTGCTGCAATATTTTCGACCTTCTTCTGTTGGATAGAAGGTGTTTGGACTGAGGCTGTAGTGGTGTTCTTATGTTCACACTTTGAATAGACCATGAATAAGTTGAATTTTGTAGTATGAGATACTACCTTGTGACACTGTTTAGGTTGGAAAATAGTCGGAATTACCTCTGGTATCCTGTAGAGATGAGCCCCCAGAGTAACAATGACACTACAGGGTTGAGACTCATAAATGGCATGGTGCTTCCACAGATATGGTTGGCCCAAGAGAAAATCATATACATCCAAAGGGGAAACATCACATAATACCTCATCCTTGAAGGGTTGGATGTCATGTGAATATCAACACTATTGGTTGACACGAAGATCTCGTCCCTAGCAAAGCCACCCAATGTTGTATGGTTGTGGGTGTGGTGTTGTCGACAATCCCAAATATTTGATGACTTGTGCTAAGATGAGGTTCTTTTGGCTTCCGCTATTAACAATAAAATGTAGCGGGGTCCCCTTCACCCACATCTGTGAATGAAAAAGGTGCTCCCCCTATTTTGAATCTGTTGGTTCTTCTGTTTGAATTGTTGTGGTTGCGACAATAGTAGTGGGGTCTACTTCGATGATCTGTCTTTTATTAGTATTTTCATAATCAAATTATGAATTAGGGTTTGTCTCCTTATCTTTTATCTCGACCAACAATGACTATTTTGGGTGACATTCATCGGTGTTGTGCTAGGGGATGTTGTGGAAATCACACAATTTTCCAGTGTCCTTCGTCTTTACATGACCCTTCTTTTCATGTGGCTTGGACTAGTTTTTAGGATGTTGTTTGTTAGGGATTTCTTTATTATACTTTGGTTGTTGTGGATTTGCAGACCTGAACTCTTGTTTTCTCTAGTGCTTAAAATTATGCTTGATTTTAACAACATATCGATAAGAAGAACTGAGTGATGAGATGTCCAGAAAATCCATTTCAGTTTGGATGTATCTATGTAAATCCCCACTGTATTTCATAACCAAATGTCATTCAAAGTCTTTGATACCCAACTTGATGCACAATGTATGGAAGGTATTCATGAACTCCAAAACTACTTGGCCCTTTTATTTCCGCAGTGTGGTCCATCTCATGTACTGGTCCTCATAGTTTCCAATAGAGTAATAATGTTCCTTTACTGCATCCACAAAAAAATCCCAAGTGGGCTCGACCCCATATATTCCAGACTCCTCTATGGAAATTTTCTCCCATTAAGTTTCCCACCAATGTTTGACATGGGGAAGAGCCTTAAGGAGTACGAAGGTGATCTTTTCCCTGTCGGAGAAATTATGAGCAGAGAAATAACCTTTTAGCAAATTTAACCATTTTTCTAAGGCATGTGCATCTATCTGTCCTTCAAATATGGGAATATAAAATTATCTTCTACCTTGAAAGGAAAGGTACATCCAAAGTGGTCGCTTGATGAAGATTCTCATGTTCTTATCGACAGACATTGAAGGATGTGGGGAAAATTCTCCATCATTTTGTCCCTTTGTCACATGAGAGCTTGCTCAAGCAACATATTAATATAATCATCTGCTCTATCATTTTTCTTTTCTTCCACCATGGAGGGTTTCTTGGACATGTGAGAGTGATTGTATTCAAGAGAGAAAATATCGAGACCCAACTTTCTATACTCAGACCTCGTTAGGGACATTCAATGAAAAACAATCAAGAGAAGCCTGCTCTGATACCACTGGTCTGGATTATTTTTGGCACAAAAAGACTGAGGAGATATAATAAAGCAATGTACAGAGATATCTAGGATATCCAATAATATAACAGAAATGTATCATAGATGCAACCATAAACACAGAGACACAATAATACACAATTTTCTATTAATGAGTGAAAATGTACAAAGACTGTAAAAATACAGAGTGAAAGACTCGCTAGAATGGTGGCAGCTTATCTCTGAGAAGATATGTGTCCGCTACTCGCGTTCGCAAGAAGATGAGATTAAAATGAGGCTCCAAATGCCTTTTATCATAAATAAAATCCAAAACCCTAACCCTGGAAGATGAAAATCCAATCGTTTTGTGGATCCCGTTTTGGGTAGTTTGGTATATCAACTTCCCAAGGGTGTAACTTTGGCATGCGATCTCCGTTTGGGACACATGATAGCTCGTTGGAAAGGTATCGTCAAGGATATTCATTTGGGGGGATCAATCAAAGCCTTTGGCTGTCATTGAGAATATATATCCTGAAAAACCTTCATTTAGGCCCTCAAAATGGTCTCGAAAGTTAAAAACTACTAAAAATAGTAAATTACCAAAATTGCCAGAAAATTGTTTAGAACCAGTTGGAAAAGGTGGGTGGCCACTGATATCAACCTAAATCAATCCTACCTTCTTAGGAAGAAATGATATCCATTGCATTGAGTGCTCGAGGGAAAGGGAAAAGTGTTTGTTGAATCTGCATCTTGATGAGTTGTTTTCCTTGTTGGAGAAGTTGTGTTGCTTAGCTTGTTGAAGGTTTTCACGAACCTGTGGTTGGAAGGGTTGGACATTTTCAACCAATCTGGCTACATGAGATACATGTGTGTAGAAGGAATATTTACACTTTGTTGCAATCTTGTCGACCTGCTTCTGTTGGATAGAAGGTGCTTGGACTGAGGATGTAGTGGTGTTCTTATGTTCACACTTTGAACAGACTGTGAATAAGATAAATTTTGTAGTATGAGATACTACCTTGCAACATTTTTTAGGTGGGAAAATAGTCAAAATTACCTCTGGTATCCTATAGAGATGACCTCCCAGAGTAATAATGACACTACGGGGTCAAGACTCATAAATAGCATGGCTCTTCCATAGATATGGTTGGCCCAAGAGAACATCACAGACATACAAAGGGGAAACATTAAATAATACCTTGTCCTTGAAGGGTTGGATGTTTTATGAAAATCATCACTGCTGGCTGACACAAAGATCTCGTCCCTGGTGAAGCCACTCGATGTTGTATGGTTACGGGTGTGGTGTTGTCTACAATCCCAACTATTTGAAGACATTTGCTGAGATGAGGTTCTTCTGGCTTTCGCTATCAACAAAAAAATGCAGCAGGGTCCCCTTCACCCACATCTATGAATGATAAAGGCACTCCCCCTCTTCAGAATTTTTTGGTTCTTATGGTTGAATTGTTGTGGTCATGACAATAGTGGTGGGGTCTGCTTCGATGATATGTCTTCTATTAGTATTTTCATAATAAATTTTTGAATCAGGGTTTGGCTCCTTGTCTTTTATCTTGACCACCAATGATTGTTTTGAGTGACATTCATCAATGTTGTGCCAGGGAATTTTGTGGAAATCACACCATTTTCCAATGTCCTTCTTCATCTTTTTGTGACCCTTCTTTTCCTGTGTCTTGGATTGGTTTTCAGGATGTTGTTTGTTAGGGTTGTCTTTATCATACTTCGGTTGTTGTGGATTTGCAAACCCAAAATCCCATTTTTTCTTATGCTTAAAATTTTGCTCAATTTTAACAGCAGATCGATAAGAAGAGCCGAGTGATGAAATGTCCAAAAAATCCATTTCCTTTTGGATGTATCTATGTAGAGCCCCACGGTATTTCAGAACCAAATGTCATTCAAAGTCTTTGATACCCATATTGGTACACAAGGTATGGAAGGTATTGGTGAACTCTTGAACTGCTTGGCCCCTTTCTTGCCGTTGTGGTATATCTCATGTATTGGTCCTCATAGTTTCCAATAGAGTGATATTGTTCCTTTACCACATCCACAAAAAAATCCCAAGTGGGCTCGGCTCCATATATTCCAGATTCCTCTATGGAACTTTGATCCCAATAAGTTTCCCACCAATGTTTGACATGGGGAAGAGCCTTAAGGAGTGAAAAGGTGTTATTTTCCCTATTGGAGAAACTATGAACAGAGAAATAAACTTCTAGCAGATTGTTTAAGGATAAATTAGTTAGTGCGGACACAGACCAATCTCCCCAGATCCACCTGGATCTGGAACAAACCATGACAGAATACTACTCTTTCAACCAAAAATGTGGATAACACAGATTTAACCATTTTTCTAAGGCATCTGCATCTATCTATCCTTCAAATATGGGAATATAAAATTTATATTGTACATTGAAAGGAAAGGTACTTCCAAATTGGTCACTTGTTGAAGACACGCCTATTTTTATCAACATACATTGAAGGATGTGGGCAAAATTCTCCATCATTTTGTTCCTCTGTCGCGTGAGAGCTTGCTCAAGCAACAGATTAATAGAATCGTTTGCTCTGTCGTTTTTATTTTCTTCTGCCATGGAGGGTTTCTTGGACGTGCGAGAGAGATTGTATTAAATATATACAATCTCTATACCCAACTTGATATACTCGAACCTCGTCAGGGACATGCACTGAAAAACGATCAAGAGCAGCCTGCTCTGATACCACTGATCCAGATTATTTTCGGCATGAAATAAGAGTGGAGATATAATAAAGAAATGTATAGAGATATCTCAAATATCCAATAAGATAACATAAAGGTATCATATATGAAACCATAAACACAAAGATACAGTAATACACAATTTTCTATTAATGAGCGAAAATGTACAAAGACTGTAAAAATACAGAGTGAAAGACTCGCTAGAATAGTGGAATCTTATCTCTTATAAGAGATGTGTCTGCTACTCTCATTCACAAGAATATGAGAATACAATGAGGCTCCAAAGGCCTTTTATCATAAATAAAATCCAAAACCCTAACCCCGAAAGATGAAAATCCAATCGTTTTGTCGACCCCGTTTTGGGTAGTTTGTTGTATCAACTTCCCGACGGCATAACTTTCGCATGTGATCTCCATTTGGGGCGCACGATAGCTTGTTGGAAAGGTATCATAGAGGATATTAATTTTGGGGGCTCAATAAGAGCCTTTGGATATTATTGAGAAGATTGATCCTAAAAAAACCTTCATTTAGGCCCTCAAAATGGCCCCGTAAATTAAAAACTGCTAAAAATAGTAAATTACCAAAATTGCCAGAAAACTATTTTGAGCCAGTTGGAAAAGGTGGGTGGCCATTGATATCCACTTGGATCACAATTCCATTCCCTAAGTGGATAAAATTGACTAGATGGTCATGTGTGAAGAACTTTCATGACCTGTCAGGGGTCACTGCGACCAATTAACCAAGAGAACACTGATGCAGGGGTGCATAGGAAGCATGTGTGATGCCCCTGGAGAATAAGACTCACATATGCACAGATTTTTCTACGTAATCATCATCCTACAAGATTTGGAGAATGTTGGTTTATTTTAATCTCTGTCTACTCTTCTATTGGTCTTGATTCATTCTTATGGGTTATTCGGATTCTCATTTGACCATTACAGATTGACCCTGGTTCAGAACTAAGAATATTCCCAACAAAAGACGTTAAATACTATCGGCCCCTTTGGTAACCCAGAATCCTATGCAGTACATAGAGTGCACTATGCAGTCTCAACTGAGATATCTCTATGGGTGGTTTCAATACTCAAGTGTTTGCAACCTAAGACTGAGAGAAATATGTGCTTGTATGCCAAAACATTTATTCAGTCCATTTAACATCCTGCTATAACATTTATTCTACGCATGCATGTAAAATACCAGATCTACTTAATCACTTCATTCATTCAAAATTCATCAACTAATAAGACACAAAAACACATTCATTCAATCCCACAACACAGTGTTATCGTGGTTCACCCCCTCCTGGGCTATGTCCACAAAGATATGCCTCTTAAGATTTTATTATAGTTTAGAAATATATCATGCCATGCGTTTTTACATTCTTGGATATCACTCTCCTCAACAGGCTCCTCGATCTCTGCGAGGCTGACTATATCGCACCAAGCTCCTCAACCTGCGATCTAACCCTTGGGATCGAGTTGCTCATTCCTTCCTTAGCTCACTAGCTTAATAATTCATATGGTGCTTACAACTCTTTCTCTCCATCTCTATCTCTCTGTGTCCTCTCAATTTGCCTCTCTCTCTCTCCCTATGTCAGTATATATCTCCCTCTGTCTGTATATATCCATATGTCTCTCTCTCTCTGTCCTAAGTACTACTTATTTATATTTTTGGCTCACCATCCATTAAAATGTATTACAAAAACCCTAACCCTAGTGTCGTTAGGTCTTCCATGCATGCACACGTGCTACTTTTCCTTTCAGTTGTATTTTTCCTCTTCCATGCTTCTCTTCCAAAAATAACCTTTCTTCCTAATTCGACCTACATCCAATAGGCCCCCAACACTAACATGTGGCTAATCCCGAGCCACCTAACCCTTGTGCACTACTTCGATCTCTCCTATGAGAGCTTGGAACTTTTTTGTGAGTTCCTTCACTTGTGTTTGAGCCTGTGCAGTATTCTCCTTGAGTGCGTCCAATACCTGCACTGCAATCATGTTGCTGACCATCCCTATGCACTCTGCCTAATTTTGTGCGAAATTCTTCTTTGCATCTTCCGTCTGCGCAATGAGTTCTGTTGCTCACTCCTGGAGTGGTTCCATTTGGGCTTCATGCTCCTTTTTTTGTGTCTACTCAGCTATGAGTTCTTCCTACAATTTCTTCATATCCTGTGCTCCTTTGATGCGCTCTGTGATCGACATTGTTCTCTACCTCTGCTTGAGGTCCTTGCTAGCTGCACTTATCCTCTCTTCTTTTTGGTCCCACTGTTGGACCTGTTGATCCTCTTCTAGCTTCATGCAAAGCTATGCTTCCTTCTCGAACAAGTCGGTCATTGTGTGGACTTCTCACTCTATCTCCTTTATCTGTGTTGTTGCCTCATGCTTCCTCTTCTTATTCACCTATGGTGGTGTGGTAGGTACTGGCTACTCCTGAAGATTCTTGGTCTCCTGTCTGTATTGATCAATTTTCTGCACAATATCATCAATCTTTTGTGTCACCATGAGTTATGCCATCTACGTGCTCTTTGGGATTTTCGCATAGGCTATGGCCAATTCCTACTCCATTCTATCTGCGTGGCATTTTTTATCTTTGGTCTCAAGCTTAGCCTACTCGAGTACCAATTCCAATGCATCATGATTGTCCTTTGTCTGTTGCAATTATGTTGCGTCTATGTGTGCATGTGACTGTACCTCTTATGTGACGCTGACTTGCATTTTATACAAGGCCTTGGTTGGTATCCGCATCAATACTAGTTGTATTTGGGCCAAGTCCTTTATGGGTGTCTTCCCCACGATTTCATCCATACGTAACATGTTGGGTGTCACATGAAAAGGTGATCTCGACTGTGCTATCATCTATATCTTGTCCTGCTCGCTTGATCCAACCTCACCTCCTATCTGTGATGCTCATGGGAATGTTCCTACGTTGTTGCCAGTGGCCTGTGCTTATATCAGATGTTGGAGGAGTTTTCATATGTATGTCATCTCCTCCTCAATCATGTCCCTTTGGCACTGAGCATTTTCAAATTCCTCCACTGTGCGATCCTGGACCATTTCAGCCACAAGGTCTGCGTTGTCCTCCGTGATCGTGCATTCTGGTTCTATGTGCCTTAGATTTCTTATGCATACCCCCCATTTGGATGATTGGCCTCTTATTATGGTGTTTCTCTTGTTGACTAGCACTTGATGTGGTTCCCTGTGTTTTCTCAGTCTATTTCTCCTATACCTGTGGCTCCTGGGTGTTTTTCTTCTTCCCCATTTGAGTGCCTTTCTTGGACACACCCACTTTCTTCTGTTGCACCTTCTTCTAACATGTCCTTGGATTCTTGGGCACCGTTATCTCTTATGTCATTGTTTGTTCCTACCTTGCCTCCTCCTCCATTCCTACAAGCATTTCCTGATTCAGGACTGGGATCCACCAGTCATCATCCCAATCCTTAATTCCTATTTCTATGTTCGCCTCCTTGATGCAGTAGTGTAGTTGTAGCCATTGATTGTCAGGATCCTTCCGTGCCTAGATCCACATTGCATGTCTAGTTTCTTTGAATTTGGCTATGCCTTGATACTGTGTGACCCCTTCTGGCATCACTCTACAAGTGTTAGCAATGCTCTCTTGTAGGTCGTTGTGATATCCTTCAAATATGGTTGCATTCTCCTTTCTGTTCTTGGGGTCTGAAGTGAACCCAAACGATAAGTATCGCACTCCATGGAAAGGATTGGGTCTAGTGGAAAAGAATGAATACTTCAGCTCCTTCCATCCGATCAAGGCTATCAGGATGAGTAGCCATGAATAGTGAAATTATGTCCCTATATCCTACATGTCCTTGCAATTTTCCAAGAATAGATTCAACAAATAAGGGGCCTAGCTGAGTGTGGTGCCCTCCGCACACTGTGTTGTAGCTGCAACAACCCCATCCATGACTTCCTCCTTGCGTAATTTCTTGATTAATTTGTATGACATAATGTTTGTGGCCATTTTTGTCACGACGTCACTAATATGCTTGATGATGATTCTGCGTGACCCCCTTTCGGTACCATACTTACTCTTCATTTCCTTGGCCAATGATGTCTTCTTTGTCTTGTCCTTAAGAAACTGTGCGGTATCCTCACCCCATGATGGAAGACCTGTGATGTATGCAATAAGCTCTACGTCTATTGAGACGAGTTGTTCCAGCCATAGGTATCTACCATGGGTGATTGGCATTAGCTGCTTGATCTCCATTAGCTGGTTGTTCCAAAGTCTGGTATGTCCAATAGGCCTAGAATCTCATTTTTGGCGAGTCTAGCTACCCATTGGACTGGTTGGTTAATTGGTTTTCCAAAGGGTCCTATACCCACAATCTATAGGTAAAATTTCTTGGCAAACTTTGGGAACTTGTCCATGTCCATCATGTCAAGGTATGAGTACCTCAATTTCTCCATGTGACCTAACATATTTCCTATTATACGTACCCCTTCTGGAATGCATGGAAAGACAATGGTTGTGGTGGCCTACTTGCGTGGTGACCTTGGTACTGGTTGTTTTCCCTTCGGCTGTGGTGGCTGACTCAAGGTTCCAGCCTCCATTGGTTTCTCTTTTGCATACTCATCTTCTCGGTCGGAAACATCTTCCACTGTTCCCTCCTGTGGCTATTCTAGCATGGTTATCTGTGACCTTTTTGGCGTGGTCATTTCTTCTTGGTTTGGGATCGTCCCATTGGCTCTTGGGGCTTCTTCATGGTTTCTGGGGTGAAAATGATTGCCTGCGTCCTCAATCTTTTGCCCATGTCCCTCTTCTGTCACATCAATGTCCATGCCCACTGGTGTTGTCCATTGGGTTTCCTCCATGATAGGTGTGGGCTACCTGGTTTCATATCAAGCGACGATATTTCATCCACATTGACGACTTTTGGAGGCTGAGGTGGTTGTTGTTCACTTCCCTATGGCTGCAGTGGTGCTCTGACGCTACTTTGAGGTCATTTGGAAGTCTTTCTCAGTTCTCCCTGTTTGGGTGGTGACATGGTGGTAAATATGTTGTTCGTCGAGCTTAGTGGCATCTGCAACCTCTAAAACCTTATCTCTCTACTTTGTATACTCTATCGCTTTGTTCTTTTCCTGATTTCACAATAACCTTTCCGCTCACATGTGCTTTCTTTGTATCAGAGTCATGTGAAGATTTTCAGAGATGTTACTACAATTGTGTTTTAATTGAACCGATGCTTCCCGTGTACTTTCCATTGATTTCCCTTGCCATATCCAGTTTCCGCGATTAATGTGGCATCTTGTCAATCGTTTCTGGCATTCAATTCTAATATTCATCATCAGTTGGTGCTTCATTACCATATTCGTCTTTCCCATTGTTTCCGCTTTCTCGTTGTTTCCTTCTTTGTAGTGACTGTTGGCCTTGTCTATGTTGGGCTAGCATTGTAGAGTGTGCGCGTTCATTCTTTTTTTGATGCACTCTACCTATGTTGTTATCTTTTGATGTCCAACGTGTTGTGACATCTCCTCTAGTTTTTTGTTTGTTTTTTTATTTTTTTAAGTGTTAGGAGGTCGACTGTCCCTATACAGCTTCAGTAGACTCCCATTGATCATTCCTCTGAGGTTTGTTCCTCCTAAATACCTCAACTGTACATCTCCCCTGTCTGTGACAGTCTTCACTTCGTATGGTCCTAACCAATACATTTTGAGTTTTCCTAGATGTTGAAGGGATTTACTATCTTACATCAAAACTAAGTCTCCTTCCTTGAAATTTTTCCTCTTGATATGTCTATCATTCCAATCTTTGTCCCTTGATTTCTAGACTTCTTGTTGAAACCCTTCTAGAATCCTATCTTCCTCCCTGATCATCATTTGATTTATCCTTTCATGTACTGCACCTCGTTCTGTCATGTTCATAATCGTTGTTACGCGTAGACTAGGTACCAAAAATTCCACTGGCACCACTACTTCTTGTCCATATACCAATTTGAATGGCGTTTGTCCTGTCAATTTATTTCATGTGGTCATGTATGCCCACAATACCGTTGGTATCTTCAAGTCCCAATCATCCCTATTAACATTGCAGATCTTTGTCAATGCATTTTCAAGGATTTTGTTACAGGCTTCCACTATTTCATTTGCTTGACAATGGTATGGTGTACTCTTTTGATGATGAACTTCAAATTACTCATTCATATCCTTAATAGTACTACTAATAAAGTGAGTGCCTTGGTCACTCATAAAAATCCTCGGGCAACCAAATATAGTGATCACTTGCTCGAAGAGGAAGTGTGTTGTTTTCTTTGTGCTACAATATTTTACTGGTGTTGCTTCTACCCTTCTTGTCAGGTATTTCGTCGCAGTGATAATGTACCTCGCTCTTGACCTTTTTGTTGGTGGGTTAATTGGTCCCACAAAATCTATTGCACATTTGTCAAATACCTCGAAGTTACTTGTGGTCACAGGGGCAAATCATCCCTTCTATTCAATTTACCAACATGTTTAGGGTCCTAAATCCCTTTGATTCAATAGTAGGAACCAAACCCACCATTGAGGCCCAATTAGACTCTGCAATGTTTAATGGTTGAATGGTTTTCTAGATCTTGCCACCCGACCAATTAATCGATGGGATTTACGTAGTTATTGACATGATGTCTTCTTGTGAAATATCCTCCTTCAGTTTGAACATTTTATTTTTGTATTTTCTCTTATAGGTGGGATCGATACAAGATAAATGCTGGTATAAACCAAATGTGTAGCAAAGGGGAAATTCTTAGCTATTGAAGAAGTCTAAGCTTAGGATAAACCTTGATCTCAAGCATGCAAACAATGATTCTTAAACCTACAACAAGCCTAGTACTAATACATTAACCTACTAGTCTTCCAATTATTGACTGAGATACGATTATCAGAAGAAGACATACATGCAATAAACGATGGCAAGAAAAATAGTTTCCTCGACTCTAATCATTAATCACACATTAACACAATGATTTAATTTCCATCGTTAAAGACAAGAACTATAAAAATATTGAATCAAATAGCTTATCAACATATTCATAGGCTCTTACTCATTACAACATCCATTCATGAGATAAAGTCAAAAATAATTTTTCCTTAGATCCAATCACACATGCTTTTGATGAAAAGCAGAAAAAACTTGTCTCTAGTCCTAAAACAAGACTTCTCAATTAAGGTAGCTCCAAAATAGTTCTTGACAAATCCAAAAATGTGGGTCTTTGCAAAAACCATCGACCTTCTAAACATACAGAAACTACATATTTATCAGAGTTTTCGAGGCTCTCATCTATCTGGGACTAAGAATTAACTCTACATTAACAATTGTAGAATGACTAATTAACCTGACTAAAACACTGTTGGAGTACAAAAATGTCTACTTCATACTTGACTTAATAAAAAAGAGTGGTTCTTATCACACATAGAAGACCACTTATTAATTTAATCTAAAACGGTTATGGAATTGATTAACTAAAAATTGCTATTGTCTCTGAGACTGAACTTATGCATGCGTTGGATGAACTATAGTTTTGGTAGAAATTGATTCGAAGTGACAGAGTTTATTTCTGCATTGATCATGGTGTGCACGTGCGTTGTTGGAGGCCACTAGAGACAACTAGATGTGCAACTTGAAAATATCTCGGAGTGACGTGGTGACCTGACATCATAAAAGCATGTCATTGAGGAAGTTGTTGACTGTGGTTTTGGTCCACACTGCTCTGAATCCTGCAATCCACCACAATATTCCACATACCTCATAAGCTATACCATGGTTTCAATTGCAAGACCGCTCTAAAAAATTAACATTTGAGCATTTTTCGTCCCCGCAATGAAGTGTGACCATCGATTGTGTTGCAATCTGTGATCTGGGTAACCCTGTTATTTTAGCGCCCCTGCTAAAGTTGTTATTGTAGCGCCCCTGCTAAAGTTTCTATATGTTTTCCATATTAGTACCTCCCTGGCCATATTTAGCGAATGCGCAAAAAATTTCTTAGAGCTTGGGAGCTTTCGAACACTGAGCATGAATATCTCCCAAAGTGACTTTATCTCGAAGTGAACAGGAGTGGCGTGGTAGTATCTCGTTACTTCAACACTTTGGAGTTCATCGGCTTTGGAATCTTTTTCTTGGAAATCCCCCATAGGACGATCTCCCGAATTTGACGTGGCAGCCAAATGTCATATCGTTGACATGTCATGGAACGAAGGGTGACATGTGTCATGTGTAAATGGACGAATGACGCAACCAAATGACCTAGAATGAGTTCCATGTGTCATGACTGATGAGTGTGTCACATGTCTCAACTAACGGTTTCCACGTGCTTCGACACTTCGGGCTTCGATAGTTTTGGATTGTGAAGCATGAATTTCTCCTGAAGTAGTACAAGCCTAGAGTGATGTGGCAGTCTCTCGTTACTTTGACATTTCAGAGTTTGACATTTAGGAGTTTCTGGATGTAAAGCATGAAAATATCCTGAAGTGATGATCTCGTGAAGTGATTAGCCAGAGCCTATCACTAATTAACTCAGTCTTAATTCATGTTTAACATTAAATACTTCGAGAATTTAACACTTCAGCAATCGAAACAATGACAAGTTCGGGCGCTCGAACGCCGAAGTCATGGAGTGACTTTCCTAATGCCTTATGTTAAAACCCACGCGATTTTGGACCCCCGAATGGATGAGAGTCGTTGATATGATCGGCCTGTTGGATCTTTACCGTTGAAAAATTGCCCTGTCTGTTTGACAATCTAGGCCCGAAAATCACTGCTCTGAATTGATGTGTTTTGTCCACAGGCATTTGTTGTACATAAAAAAAGGCTCGGTTGACCTGCTGTGAGCTCAATAAATGGAAAATATGATAACAAGAATTATGAACCAAATACTACATGTAATTATCCTTCAAGAAACAATAGAAACAAAAAATGCGTGAAGACTCAATCAAGAAAGAAACGAAGAAGAGCCAAGTCACTCAATAATGGGAAACTGACTTAACCAACCAGAAGAGGAAAAGTTAATTAAGGCATAGTGAAATGAGAGAGGAGGGGCAGGGGTGCATTATCCCTCTAAGGATTCAAAGGGTTCAAGAAACAAAGCTCAAGAAAGATAGCGAGAATAAATCTTCAAAGGGAGAGAAGTGAGATCGGAAGACCAAGTCACTCAATAATGGGAAACTGACTTAACCAACCAGAAGAGGAAAAGTTAATTAAGGCATAGTGAAATGAGAGAGGAGGGGCAGGGGTGCATTATCCCTCTAAGGATTCAAAGGGTTCAAGAAACAAAGCTCAAGAAAGATAGCGAGAATAAATCTTCAAAGGGAGAGAAGCTATGAAGGTTTAACGAGTTATCGACCAAGATCCCTTCAGGAGGAAGCAGATTCAATCCATCCCATTAGATCTGGAAAACTGCATGGAAGTTAGTCCTGAAGCACTTTGAAATTTCGTGGTTCAGAGTGTTTTGAAGTATTTAGGAGTGGGATGTGGTTCAGAGTGTTTTGAAGTATTTAGGAGTGGGATTGTCAAAGACCGAAATCACGAAGTGATCCTAGCCGTTGGCTGCGAAGGGGATATGTGGCAGCGGATAAGCTATTTTGGGAGGGAAGAGCTACGAAAGAACTTTCATGAAGCAAGGCAAAAAAATTTCAAAGTCATGGAGAGCGGAGTAGATCTATACCGTTGGATCCAAAGAGGGAACGTGGTGAAGATCCACTGGTTTCGGAGGAAGATTACTTCAGAAAGAACCGGGGATAGAACATCTGAAAATGCACGAAGGGTGAGGTTCCAAAATCCATCTTAGTCGCCCTCTTGGACAAGACATGTGGAGCATGGATATTTATTATGGATGTTTGATATTTCGTGAGAAAATGTTGTAGGAACGTCTGAAGCTCTCGAAGTCGAAGTCCCGAAGTGGACCTGGGAGTTGATTTGGGTGGATGTATGGTGCCCAATTTAGAATTCTGGGTATTGAGTACTCCAGGGAATAGTGGAGGTTGGAAATTTTGGAACTCCCATAGAAGAACACTTATTAATTTAATCTAAAACGGTTCTGGAATTGATTA
>CBVK0100005816.1:0-15229 GCA_900067695.1 Picea abies
TTTTCATTTGATTATCTCCTATTAAGTTGTGAATCACACATGATTGTCATAAAGGTTAACCTGATCCTTTAGACAAGCCTATGTTGCCAGTATCTTGAGCCTTGTACCGGCAGGTATTCAAAGCTCTGTCATATTTATTCCAAAGATTTTAAAGTGTTCTATTTGATTGCTTTTTGAGTCTTTTCTTTGATTTGGAGATTTTACAAGTTGTTTTGTTGAGTTTCTTATTTTCTCTTTTTTGACAAACTCTTCGTCAAGAGTATTCCTAGATTCTTTTGAAACTTTGCATTGACCATTAACCTTTGCTATTTGGGATTTAAGGTTTCAACAAGAGATTTTGTTTTTCTTTAAATCTTTGCATTCTTGTTTGAACGTTTTTTAAAGTCATTCTTGCATTTTCTTTGAGTACTTGTCAATATTTCGAGTGCACCTTTTATTTGATATTTTTGCTTCATGTTCCTTTGTATCTATATTGGATTCTTTCATCGAAAGAAAGGAAGTAGAAAGAATTTGCATTTTATTTGAGTTCATTACATTTACAATCAAACGAAAAGAAATTTTGCATTCTAGTTTTTGGGTCGTGCATTTTTTGAGCTTGCATTTCAAAGAAAAATAAATTGCATTCAAAGAGTAATTTATGTTTATTTCTTTGAAAATTGTAATTGTTTCTTTGCTTGAAACTTCTTTCTCATTTTTATAGATAGCCTCCATAGAAACTTAAAGATTCCATTACATTCATATTTTTTTTTAAAGTCTTCTTGGAGTCAAGTGTCACACATCATCATCAAGTTGCATCCGAAATTCCTTTTGAGTAACAAACAACCATAAAAGAAACAAGTGCATAATCTAAAATCAACTAGACATTTTCTTTATTAGAAAATGATCACATGTCTAGGATTTTAGGGCCTTGGTTGTAGGGTGGAGAGTAAATTCTCCAAGGCCACTTTAATGAAATTTTAGAATACTAGAGAGTGTTGAAATCAAAGTAGTAACAATTGACATTTGTTGGGAGAGTGCCTCTTACATGGGAGTTAAGCACGAGGTCAAGTGAAGCGACGGTTTGATATCTCCCCTCTTTATTTTTCCTAGTGAGACTACAACAAGTTTGGAGCTTGGAAGGGTGGAAAGTCCCAGGGGTGACACCACTTCTTCTTAGTATTTGGTTCGTGGATTTGTTTCCACCATTCCTAGTTCCATTTTCTTAGTATTGACTATGGACTGGTTACCCGCTCAGTCATTCATTGTGAAATTGGTAAACATAGTTCCTTTCCTAGAATTATACATGGGTGACTACAAGAGGGGTTTCCTTCTTCAGAAGGTTTCTTATGGTACCTGAGGTAGACATTGCATCACACTTTCAGTACCCCTAGAGGGTGACCCCACGATGTAAGGTGTTTCTTGCACCAGGAGGGGTTTTTATGTGGAGGTTGGGATAACTGCTTCTCATATCTTCGTTGATGGCCTCATATCCCATCTCTGGAAGATAACTACTTCCTTTGTTTGTTTGCTATTTTATTTTAGGGACTTTAGTAGTGTGTGCTCTTTGATTTAGCAAACCCTAGATTTAGTTTGTGTCTATGGCATCAATTCCTGGAACTACCAACCAAGAGACCCCTTTTCCTGGGGAACCTTTTTTTTTTTCCTTATTTTGGAAACGTTGATCCTCCTTATATTTCCACATTGACTCTTCTCGAATTCACTATCGGGTTACCGATATGGATTTTTTCCACTTGGTGACCCAAAATGCTCCCAGTGCTTCGTATGCAAGCCCCCCACCAAAAGAACATCAACCTCATGTCGACCCTTTTCCTTCTTCGCCCCTCAAGTTTTCTTCCCTTACTTCTTCGCCCCTCAAGTTTTCTTCCCTTACTTCTTCCTTGCTTGGTGAAAGTCTTAATGTTAGTAACTAGGAGGATAAGAAGAAGAAGAAGAAAAATAAGCAAGGGGCCAACCTTCCAACCACTACAGGTCATGTTAGATGAAATCAACCAGCTATTGTTAATCATACTCAGAGTGTTGATGATATTGACAACTCGCAAGACCAAAGTCCCTTGCAGGCTTCATAACGGTGACCACCTTCTTAGAGATTTCCTTGGTATTGCAAAAATCTTAGAAGTGTAGTCTATGGGTTCCCAAAAAACTGTGTCGCCAACTGCTCCAAGTCATGTTGGTGACAACCCATCAACTCGTAATAGTAAGGTTGGAAGTAAGAAAGGTGGAGTCAAATTTCCTTGTAGGTTATGTGAAGGAATTCATCAAACTTACCTTTGCCCTCGTATGGATGAGGCTTCATATTTGTTGGAAAATATTGTTGATGTCCAACAACAACTTCCAATAGCTTACCATAAATTATCTCCCAACCCACCATTAGTTGATGAAGTGTTCGGTCTGATTCAATCCTCGATCGATCTCGCTCTCCCCTTGGAGAGTGAAGTTGATGGAGTGGTCATTCTAATTCCATCCTTGGTGGATCCCTCTCTCCCCTTGGAGAGTGAAGTTAATCAAATGATCGATCGATTTCCATCATCGGTTGATCTCACTCTTCCCTTGAAGAGTGAAGTAGATATCGCTTAGGTTCTTCTTGTCACTACAGATAACTTCGAATAGGGGGTCATGTCACCCATTCCAATGCAAACCCCTCCAAGTAATGAGGTAATTTCCTTTGATTGGAATAGGCTAAATGAACCTCTCCTTCCTTCTTATATGCCTTTTGAGATTATCATGCAGGTTTACAATAGGGTCATGGTACATGACACTATGGTTGACGAAGGTGCTTTTGTTAGCATTTTATCCTCAACTGCTTGGAAAGCTCTAGGTTCCCATCAGCTTGTGTCTGTTACTCAAAATTTGTTGGATTTTAACAGAAGATCTAGTTAACCTTTATGGATCTTTCCTCAGTTGCCTATTACCTTAGAAGGAAAAATTATCTATATTGATGTGATGGTAGTCCAAGGCCCCTTCGATTTTAATTTAATCCTCGGGCGAGACTATGTTTACACTGTGAAATATGTTGTGTACACACTTTTTCGAGTGATGTATTTCCCTCATAATGGACACATTGTGAGAATTAACTAGTTTTCATTCATTTCCCCTCACATGACTACCAACCATCCATATTCCCTGAACGTTATTTATATGCAAGTGGTATCCACCCCACCACAGGTTAATTATGTGGCAACATGTCCCATGTTTTCAACCATCGATGAGAAGGAGCCTCTCACTTTATGCTCATCTTCTTTGGCTTTAGATTCGAAAATTGACATGGTAACCCCCCTCATTAGGGACCTTGGAGTTTTTTCTTCCCCCTATTGATCCAAGTAACTCCCTTACCATGTATTCCTTCTAGAGTATTGTTCTTTTGTCTGATGAAGACCTCTTGGAAGCCATGGTAGAGAGTAATGAGTGTAGTTTTATTTTTTGTTCCAAGATCATTAAAAAATGAAACCAATGTCAAGAAAATTTCCATTTTCCTATGTCAAGCTCATTAAAAAATGAAATGGACACTCAAAGTATAGCTTTTCTTAGTTTCAATCTTGTGTAAAAATGAAACCTATCCCAAGGATAGTTTTATACTCTAGTCAATCATGAATAGAAGAGTTCTCCTAGGTAATATTTTATGCTTTTTTGGGCTTGGGAGACTAAATTTAAGAAAAAATCATCCTTGGAGTTTCTTTTTATGTTCTTTTCATACTCCCTAAAATGTGAAAATATCGTCGAATTTTTCTTCTTTGGACTCTTGAAATTAAACATTGAAGGACCCATATGGGACTGAACCATTACTTCTCCAGGTTCATTAAACATGTGAAGAGGGACTCATAGAAGATGAATTATACCGAGCATATGGTATCCTCCTTGATTTCATTTAAAAATAAAGAGGTACTCACCAATCATGGTGGGGGGGGAATTTGGGGAAGTGGGTCAAGTCTTTGAAACATTATGGCAGTTGTCCTTAGTCACCCTTGAACATGGAACTTGTTTGCATCTTGTCAAATAGTTGGATAAAACGCTTATCTCTGAGTCATTACCAATTCCATGTGTTGTCATACTTTTTTTTTCCAGTTGAAGAGTGCTCTAATTTTGTTTCAATAATGGGGGATACATCAAGGCCTTCCTTCGACGAGTCTGTTTCTGTTGACTTCAACAAATTATATAGGAATTAGACTTAGAAACTAGTTATTACCTTGGGACTTGCATGCCTCAATGGTAGGCCTCCTCACTTTTGACAGTAGGTTTACATCATTGACCTCTGATAGAATGATTCCACCAAGTGTTCAACTTCATCTCATTGATTCAAATTCATTGGAATGTACTACGATATTTTGGGAGTCATTGTCATTAATAGTGATTTACATCATACTTGTTAATGGTATACATTAATGGCCAATAATCAAGTGGTTTCTAACATGTTTGACATCAGGACATCTATTTTCATGGTTAGAATTGTACCAGTTCAGGATCGAAATGAAGACCGTGGGAATATTTTAGGTTCCTACTAGTGTTATGTGCCTAGCCTAGGTTGTAATGGAAAATAATATTATTGATATACACTATCACATAGATCCACTTTGTATTGGTCTGTGGCTATGTTGTTGTCATATCGTAGCTCCATTGTGTACTTTTTCATGGCTATGACCCGATTCAGTTATGGAGATATGGATCCACATTGTATTTTTTGTGGCCATATTGTTAGTCAATATTGTTATGGATCTGTAGTGTATTGGTCGACGACCATTCTTTAAGTTCATTTAGTACCGAGCATGGGTATGCCTACCTCAGGATGATTCATATAAATGTTGTTTGATGTTTCTTTGTAGCTTCCATATTACACTATCACATAGATCCACTTTGTATTGGTCTGTGGCTATGTTGTTGTCATATCGTAGCTCCATTGTGTACTTTTTCATGGCTATGACCCGATTCAGTTATGGAGATATGGATCCACATTGTATTTTTTGTGGCCATATTGTTAGTCAATATTGTTATGGATCTGTAGTGTATTGGTCGACGACCATTCTTTAAGTTCATTTAGTACCGAGCATGGGTATGCCTACCTCAGGATGATTCATATAAATGTTGTTTGATGTTTCTTTGTAGCTTCCATATGGCTTTCCTATTCCAACGCCCCTTGGTACACATCATTTTGTAAAGTGTTTCGACCATCAGTTTCTCTTATAACCTCACACTTTAGGGGGCATCTATTACACACCAAAATGTCACACTTAGGTGTCACATATTTTACATGCATTAAGTGTCGTATGCACCTTAATAAGTGTCGCATGCACTTTATCAAGTGTTGTATGCACCTTGCTAAGTGTCGCATGCAATTTATTGAGTGTCGTGAATGTTTGTCACCATGAATAAATTTTGGTTGTATTCCCTAAGATATGGTGAATGAGAAACATTGAGAAAAATGTCTAAACCTATCTACTTTCCCTAATTTTTAAACCATGTTTAAGCACTAACACCCCCCTACCCATGTATAGGGAGCACTAACGCTCCCTATTCAACTATGTGGGAACATTAGTAACACTTTGTGGACAATGTTAGGGGAGTGTTAGTCTTGTTGGGGAAGTTAAATTTTACCCACCTTTTTCTACGGGCCAATCCTAAGATACTCTTGAGTGGTTGTGGTCGAGGGATGACTCGTGAACTTTAGTCATCCATACTCCCTCCATTTTGGGTACTAAATCCTAACCTAAGGAGTGAATATCTCAACCATTCCCTTGATTGTTATAGTGGTTAAGCCTCTCAAGTTCTATATAAACAAGGACATTCATGGGTAAAGGGGAAGAGAGAATTATCAAGAGTATGAAACCTCTATTCTTGTGAGATTCAGAGATAGTTCAAAAGCAGTCTCATTATCATCAAGCAGTGTACAAAGGGGTTGGAAAGCTGAATATTGGAGGAAAGCTTGCATCACATAAACATGGTTGTAAGTATCCAATGTTTCTCTCATTAATACAACTTGGCCTAGTTCCTCATTCTTGTCTTGCTCAAGTTAATGCATGAATGTATATACTTGTTATCTTAGTTAGATTTTATCTAATGTTGCACAAGTATAAGAGAAGGGTGGTTTTTCTTTTTGCGGGAAGATTGCAAGAGTGGTTTTTGTGTTTAGTAGTTGAATCCGACATTGGAGTAGTCAAGATAGCCTATAGGGAAAAGGTTAGATATCATTTATTTTCTCCTTCTCTTCAAATTTCATGCATAAATAGATAGGAAAGAGGGATGTTAGTGTCCACTTGTTCTATTTTGTCCTAGACTGAAGAAAACCCAAGTAGGGGGAGCTCAACATGTCTGTAGGGTGAAATTTGTCACAACAGTATCTCAGTCAGAATATGATATTATCTTAGAACTTTGTCGTAATTATTCTAGAGGCACTTCTAAAACAGGTAAAGGACCAAGAGATATGTTGTAAAGAATAGGAAAGACTATTGGAAGTGGAATAACAAGGGAAAAAATTGGAAACATGTTAGAGAATATTAAAAACGATATACTTAGTTCCCTAAGCCCCCAATTGGATACACTGCAGACAAAGAAGAAGTGGGAAGAAATAGAATGGCCATTAGCTATATTTTCAAAAAGTGTATAATGAAGCATCCGAAGAGAGAATGTTTGTTGGATCGGATCAAGTAATGTGGAATATGCAGCGAGGACCATGCTACACGTGATTTTCCATCCTTACCCAAACTAAAGGCCATCTAACAAAAAGTTGAGGAGCTGAAATAGTTGTGCTACGTCTCTCAAAAGAAATCAACTTAAACCTCAAGGTATGATCCAAGATCAATTTCAATATTTCAATTCATATTATACCAACCCTTCAATGCAATATGCTTCTCAACCATGGGGTATGCCAACTCAACAATGGGTAGCCCATCTACCCAATCAGTTATGGAAACAAGGATAGAGAAATCCCACCATGGGAGGACCCCAATAAACTATTACACAACTACCCATGTAACTTATTTCCCCACCCCAGATGCAGGCATCTACATCCACCCCTCCTCCACCACAACTACTTGCACAACCCATACCTAACCCAAATAATGGGAGCCCAGCCCAACCAACATAAATTGATGCACTTGTGACCTACCTACCCACTCGACTTAATCCATATCTTCCTTGGACTGAAATGATATTCACATTAGATATGGGAAGAATATAACGAAGGAAAAAACTTGCATTACCATCGAATATCTAAAGGAGGAGGTCACAAGTGAACAATCAAAACAAAAACAATCTCAGGAACCTTCAAAAAATGAAAATGCCCATCCTGCACTTTGGGACCCACCATATCCTGAAAGGATAAATCAAGACAAACCTTCTATACAACCTGAGTTTGATTTCTTAGGAGAACTCAAAAACATGTGTCAAAATACCATTATTTCAAGGAGTTAAAGTTGTACCTATTTATTCAAAAGCAGTACGATAACTTTGTTTAAGGAATCCTGGTATGAAACAAAAGGATCCCCAAACTGTTCATGTCATGGGAAAACTATCAAACCTAATGATGGGGAGGGTTCTCATGACTAAATAATCTGACCCTGGAAGTCCAATTGTTAATGTGCAAATTAACAATACACTTATTAGTAACACATTAATTGACTCAGGGGTGGCCATTAACGTTATGACATGTCATACCATGCAAGCCTTAGGACTTATAGGCCTTAGGGGAACCCCCAATGTACTTAAACTCACTGATAGATCCACCATTAAACCAAAGGAAATTCTAGAAAATATAGTGATCTTTGTAGATTCATGGGAATATCCCATGGACTTCATGGTCGTACAACCTAAAACCTCTCTAGGAGGGTATCCTCTAATCCTAGAACGATCGTAGTTGGCCATTGTCGATGCTTACATCAATTGTCAGTCAGGAAACATGATTATTTCCCACAATACATCCACCAAACAATTAACTCTCTACCCTCCTACCAACCCAACATATACTTAGAAACATCGATATGGTTTGATGGAAAAGAAAGTGATGAAGAGGGGAATCCCATTTGGTCATATCCATAGATCAATACCTGACCATAAGAGATAAAACTAAGGACAAGGAAATCAATGATTTTATAGCCTCCTCCTCTTCCTCATGAAACACACATATTCTTGATCATATTAAGAAACCAAAAATGTAGCTTCCCTTAACCTCCAAAAGCATCTCACCCATTGAACATGAACCTGTAAAAGAAAAAGACCAAGGATCCCTCATATAAATCATAGAAATTATCCCAGGAAAAACCTTGAAAATCAACCAAGGACTAACTGAACAACAGAAAGAGTGATTGGTTCAAGTTTTGCAAAAGCACAGTGATTCCTTTGCCTCGGATTACTCTAACATGAAGGGGATCCACCTTGGACTATGTGCACATTATATATTAAGGAAGGATTCAAACCCATTTGTTAGCCTCAGCATCGGTTGAACCCAACAATGAAAGACATACTCAAAGAAGAGCTACAGAAATTGCTTACAACTAACTTCATCTATCCCATTTCTGATAGCCAGTGGGTCTCCCCTCTTGTCATGTTACCAAAGAAAAATGATAAATGGAGAAAATGTGTAGATTATCGAGAATTGAATAAAGAAATGCATTATATCAGTTCCCATTACCATTTATCGACTGGGTCCTAGACATGTAGAAGGAAATAAGTATTTTTCTTTCCTCAATGGTTTTAGTGGATACAACTAGATCCAAATCGCCACTGAAGACCAAGAGAAAACAATGTTCACTTGTCCTTGGGGGACATTCTCCTACCGCGTTCTACCATTCGGGTTATGCAACTCCATCACCACCTTTCAATGATTTTTTATAGGTATATTAATCTATGATATCAATCACGACTGCATGGAAATATATATGCATGATTTTACAACATATGGGGATGAATTTGATGAGGCATCGACCAATCTAGAAAAGATGTTAATCAAGTGAAAGGAGTCAAGTGTTTCCCTTAGTAACGAAAAGTATTTTATGATGGAAACTAATGGAATTGTCCTAGGACATCATATCTCAAAAACATGCATTCAAGTCGATCTAGAGAAAATGAAGGTAAAACTCAATTTTCCAACTCCAACTACGCAGAAGTAGGTACAAATATTTATAGGATATGTTGGTTATTAACGTAGATTCATTGAAAACTTTCCACATATTTTTCATCCATTATTTTCCTTACTTATCAAAGATATCGAGTTTGTATGGACTGATACATGCCAACATGCGCTTGATGAATTGAAAGTCAAAGTGTTTGAAGCTCTTGTACTAAGAGGGCCCAATTGGACCCTCCCATTCCACATTTGGATAGACGCATCTGACACTGGTATCAGATAAGTCCTCAGAAAACTCAAAGAAAAAGACCCATATGCAATCTAATATGTCAGTAAGAATCTCTCACATGTTTAATTGAATTATATGGTAACTGAGAAAGAGTTTCTTGTCATTATTCATGCAATAAACAAGTTTAGACGTTTCATTACTAGATATCTTGTAATCTTGCATATTGATCATGCTGCTATTAAATATTTAATGAACAAACCAATCACAAATGGCAAGGTCACCAAATGGTTGCTTTTGTTCCAAGAATTTGATATTACCATTTTACACAAACCAGGAAAATATAACGTAGTGGTTGACTTCCTTTCTAGAATAAAATCTAATGAAAATGAACCTACAGTAGAAGACTTTCCAGATGAACACATCTTTGCAATATCTACTAAATCACCTTGTTTTGCATATATTGATAACTTTTTTTTTGCGAGCAAACTTTTGTATTATTTGACCCCCAAAGAATGACAAAGTATAGTTAGGAAAAGTGAAATATTCTCATGGATTAATGGTTTCCTCTTCTACACAAGGCTTGATCTGATTATCAAAAGGTGTGAACGAGAGGATGAAGTCTGCGAAATACTAAAATCTTGTCAATATGGTCCATGTGGGGGCCACTTTCTAGATAAAAGGAATGGGTACAAAATACTCCACCAAGGGTATTATTGGCCCACACTTTTCAAAGACACCAAAGAATATGCGAAGAGGTGTGACAATTTTCAATGCATGGGTATACTTGTACAAATAGATGAAATGCCACTACAACCATAGATGGTGCTAGAACCTTTTGACAAATGAGCCACTGATTTTACAGGACCAATAAATCCCCCATCTCGTCGACACTCCTACATCCTTGTTGGTACAGACTATGTCACAAAATGGATGGAGGAAAAGTCACTTCCAGTAGTAACCAAACAAGTAGTAGTATAATTTCTCCATGAGGAAATTTTTGTAAGGTTCAAGATACCATGGGAGATAGTGATAGATGGAGGAACTTAGTTCACATCATGACTTGTCATAGATCTGATGGAAAACTACAAAATCAAGTATAGAGTAACAACACCATATCATCCATAGGCAAATGGATAAGTAGAGGGGACTAACAAGATCCTTGAGGCCATCATTACAAAAGTCATCCAATTGCACCTCAAGGATTGGGCCAATAGAATTCTTGAATCCTTGTGGACCTAAAAAACCACATGTAGGACTACTACATGTTGCACAACTTATGAGTTAGTCTATGGAAAGCAAGTACTATTTCCCATTGAAACAGATATTTAGAAACTGAGTACAATAGTACAACTTGGGTTGGAACTATTAGAGTCTCAAAAACAAATATTCCTTCAAATCAATGAGTTGGATGAGTTAAAGCAGGATTCCCTACATTGAGCCACAATGATACAACATCAAAGGGCCAAATGGAATGATAAGTTTATCAAGAAAAATAATTTCAAGGCTAGAGACTCGGCACTGATATTTTATTCTAGATGGTTTGATCCATATGAGATTGACATAGTCTACAATAGTGTTGCCATCAAACATCGCACCATTGATAAAGACATGATTCCTCTCATGGCCAATGGAGATAGGCTCCACTTATATCAGCAACCCCTATCAAAGGAATCCTTTTTTAGGAAAATTACAAATGAATGGCCCAAGAGTGGCCTGTAACTCATTCTTTCTATATAGTTTATAGTTTATGTTCATGATTTCAATAATTCCAAAAAAAAAAACTCAGAATAAACAAGAAGGGAACTTCACGGTTTCATGATGGTTCTGTCAAGATCCTTCTCAATAAATCTTAATAAAAACTTGTTTTTATAATAACCTTTTTTTTTCCGGAATACGTGGGGGAGAATAACATTGTTGCTATTTCCTGTTGTTTCAACTCTAGTTGTTTTGATTCTCCTTTCTACAACTCCCTTTGTCACAACAATTTTCGTTGCCACAAATCCATGTTGTTGCAGCTCTGATTTTTGTTACCCTTATTGCTACAACCCCCACTGCCAAAACTATTATTGTTGTATTGACTCACGTTCCTGCAACTCCTCTGCCACATTCATACCCTTTGTCCCAATTCCCTTGGTTGTCACTCCATTTTCAACCCCTATATTCACTTCACATATTCCCATTCCATTACCTTGGATGCTCCACCTATAGCCCTCCCATAGTCTGCAAATTCCCCTTTCCCCATTCTCTCAGTTGCAACTCCACGACAACCTTCCCTCATTCCACAAAACTCACAAGTTTCCTTTTTTTACCCAAATCTCAAAATGTTTTCATTGTTGCAGCTTCATTCTTGTGACTTTCATCATTGCAACTCCACTTATAGCCTCATTTCATTTTCCCACTTTTCACCTTTCCTTTCACCACCAATGATGCAACTTTAATCCATGCCATTTACTGCATCATTTGTGTTGTATCCTCCTCATTGCAGCTCATGTTACTGCAACTTGATAACTTTCATAAGTCCAATCTATTTCACGTTGATTGTTACATCTTCGTTGTTGTGACTCAGTCTCCGCAAGTTCACTCACAAATTCACTCCATTTTTCTCACTTTCCACCCACATCTTTCCCCTCCATCACCTATGTTGCAATTCATATCCCCACCATAGAAATACACTACCAGTGTTGCAATTTCATTGTTGTGACTCCATTTGCACCTTGCATTTCTGAGCATCATCATTCTTGCAATTTCGACCAACAAAATCGATAGTTACAACAATGTAATTCCATCTAGAACCATTGATGGGACTTCATCCTCCACCTCCAAGACTCGATTTATGTCGTACTTGCACAACCACTCAAGTTAATACATGGCAGATATGTGTTCCTATTTGAATTTTCAATAAGTACATTTTAATGGCATGTGTCTATATCATTCATCTATAACTGTCACATCATAGCATCATTACTATAATCATGATTCCCATACCCACCACCCTTATTGCTACAATTCTAAACTCACCACCCCATAATTCACATAGTCTACAAACACGAACACTCAAAGTTATCAGAGGAAAGGATCCATGGGTGGATCATTAATCCATAGAGAGTCGACTTAACCAATGATACTAGAGGTTTATTACGACATTAGAGAAATCATGGGATGAGCGGGATGGATGGAGTATGTGCTAGGATTACATGGATACAATGATGATATCACGTTGGAATTTTCTCTAAATTACATAGTGGAGAGATACATAGTTGCAAGTACACATGTGGAGGTCACAAAGGAAACTATGGCTGAAGTCACTGGGCTACCTCGCATAGGTGAAAGATGGTATAGCCAAAGGACATTGCACCCAGAAATTCAAAGGTAGTTCCTCGAACCAAGGGAAGCTTTACTCAAGAAAGGAACAAGCTTTGATCGTCATTCATTACCTCATCCATGGGAAGACACAACTGTATTCATTCAGTGTTACTTCACTTGCAAAGGAAACTATGGCACTATTTATGTTCAACACATTTTCCTTCTCAACCATCTATGCCATAATCGACTGATCAATATGTCATATTTTCTATTCAGGACATTGCAGACAATGGCAGTGCTTTTCCAAAGGGCCAAGAACCCTAGGGAGGTTGTATCACATCATGGCCTTGTGAAATTATTGGTTGAGCATGAATTGCAAGAAGAAGGTCGCACCTAGATAAATATTGTGCAACCATCCATTCTTCTCAATGAAAATGAAGTTGCTCCCCTTTAGGAAATCGAGTCAGCAATGCCTGCACTTCGAGCTCCATAAGAAGCTATGACTGCAACACCTCTTCTAGACAACGAGGCCATAGAAATAGTAGGACCGGCTGTTGTAACTCCACAAAACAAACCCAAGAGAAAAATTAGGGAAAAATCCTACCATGCTACAACTTTGGTAGAAGTAGACCGTGGTAGTGATGTGGAAATAACATTCAACAAACCATCCACAAAGAGAATTCAAGGGTTTACAAAAAGGCCACCTCCCATGGTGAATAAATGAAGGAAAAAATATGAGTTTGTAACTCAGTGTAAGAAGAGAAGAACTTCAAATCCCAAGGAGATAGTCTAGGAGGAAAACCGGGAAATAGAGGAAGTTGAATCCTCCCCTACTACACAAGAACTAGAGGAGGTTACTCACCTCGATGCCCAATAATTATTAGTTGGCACACATGAACTAGACCAAGACACTCTTAGTGAAGGACTGAAGAGAAGAACTTCAAATCCCAAGGAGATAGTCTAGGAGGAAAACCGGGAAATAGAGGAAGTTGAATCCTCCCCTACTACACAAGAACTAGAGGAGGTTACTCACCTCGATGCCCAATAATTATTAGTTGGCACACATGAACTAGACCAAGACACTCTTAGTGAAGGACTTAATGATATCCTGGCAGCATACATAGATGAATAAGAGTTATCAACCTCCATTGACCCATAAGAACCAGTGGATAAGCCTATTCAAGAACAATCTCCCATAGAGGCAGAAAACCCAACACAAGGAAACGAGGATGAGAAGGAAAAAGCCTCTACACTTTCACCGAAAACAATAGAGAGAACTCCTCTAGTACAATCTCCCGAGACGAAGGAGCCACAGACGCAAAATAAATAACACTATGTCACTACATAGGACAAGGGGAAATTGGACGTTCTCATTGACACATTAGTAAGCATAATTGAGGGAAATAGACTAGAAATAGTGCCTCTTGTTGAAACATCAACAGGTACTCTTGAGAAATAGAATGTTGCTACTTTTAAAGATAAGAAAGAAATAGAACCAAAGGTACCTATTGTCACAAAAGAAACAATAGGGGGGCCTCTTGGGTAATGACCTACCCATTCACCAAAAGAATAAGGAGCAGAATAGGTCCCATTAGGAAACTCCTATGAAGATGGTCTTGATGAGACACCATACCAAGGCTTGTGGCAGTCGCAGGCATAGGATTCTACTTCAATCATTCTTAGATGGGTAAGAATCCCCCACTCTCTCCCTATATATGCCTCTTTGGTAAGAGAAAATAAAATGTTGAGGGTGAAAAATTTAAGGATTAAGATAAATTTGAATATCCTCAAAGAAGAGATTGAGGAACATAAGGCGACTGAAAAATAAAGTTACTCTGTAGCAAGTCCTCTTGTTGCAGGGGAAACCTTAACTAGCTCACAAGAAAAAGGTCAATCTAAGGAGACAAAATCAGTCTTTTTCTAGGCAACAGATTTTATGGTAATTGAAAAAGCCACCCAGATAGTGACAGAACAAAACAAAGAAGTTCCAACATAAGAGAATATCAGTGAAGAGAAGGAGGCAATAGAGGAAGAAATCTATAGTATCAATGACCTTGATGGTCACCCTGACTTCTCTAACATTGAGTGATTGTGGTTGCATGAGGACATGAAATATTTTGGGGCTAGGGGGTCACCCTGACTTCTCAACACCCATGTATACATTTTTTCTTACCATTTTTCGTTAATCCATTCCTTTTTTATACTTCCTTTATTCAATTCACCTTATTTATCACTAACGTATTAATCCAACCCCATATTCCATTATTATGTTGTTTTTGCATAATTATTAGGAGGAACTTGTTACTTTCAGTCACTAATATTGTTATACAGGAGAATATAGTGGCTACAACACCTCAAAGTGGTTGTAGAACCTCTTTGTTGCAATTCTAAGTGATACAGTTTTGGGCGCTAACCAAGTTGTTACAATTCCCAACATGAACCAACTTTTGCAAATCAAGGTGCATGCACAGTTATTGCAACTCCAAACAAACCATTGCAACTCTAAGCATGCTTTTCGTTGCTACGACTCCAAATCATTGCTTTTCATTGCTACGACTCGGATGATAGACCTATATGAACTCGGATCAACATTAGGTGAGTCATCATCCTTTCTTAACTTGCATCTAGTGACCATAGGTGTGCTCATA
>CBVK0100005817.1:0-15228 GCA_900067695.1 Picea abies
GGGTGTCATAACACCTTCATTCAGCCCAAGACTTTGCCCAGGGGTTTGTAATCCCCCGATCTATTGTTCTACCAAGTTTGGAGGGTTTTGGAGACCTAGAAGAGGGAAACCGAAATCTGGGTAAGCTACAGCCAAGGAGGGTGCATTGCATCATGGAAACTCACTCATTTGTGGTGTCATAACACCTCCATTCAGCCCAAGACTTTGCCCAGGGGTTTGTAATCCCCCGATCCACTATTCTACCAAGTTTGGAAGGTTTTGGAGGTCTAGAAGAGGGAGGCCAAAATCTTGGTAAGCTACAGCCACCAGGAACTGTGCAACTCAGCCAGGGAGAGACATTAATCTTGTCTCTTCCTACAAGTGAGTGGTTGGCCTTTGGAGGCTTGTATCTTCTCTTCTTTTCCCTATTTGAGGGATATCATGAGTTTGGTTGCTATATCACAGTTATATTGTTCCAGATCTGCAGATCTATTGTATCAGGTTCTTCTACTATCTAAATAAAGGTCAGATCTGAAGTTGTTGCTTTTGTATTGTGTTGAATCTCTTGTATCTTGTCATTGGATGTGTTATTTGTTGTATTCTTTCTACTTGCACACTGTAAACTCCACATAAGCTTCATAGCACAAGCCTTGAAGGCAGATCTGCAAAACAACACACAAAAACTCAAAAAATTCAGCCTAAAACCTAAGTTCCCAAGCAAAGAACAGTTTGGGAATATTACAGGAATTCCTTCAACAAGCCAACCTCCATACCCTGGATGATGAATGGTGCTAAGGCAAGATGGAACAAAGTGCATAACTTCCACGTGTCTCCCACAACCTATAAATGCCACTGTACTCCAAGGGTCTTCTGTTGTGCTGGCGAGAAAAGAAAGGCCCACGAAAATGCGAAATGAACCATGCATTTCCAAGAGGTAATAAATCCAACCCCTTTGGGCCAACTAGCTGCTACTCTATGTTAAAAGACATTATTTGAAGCATTTTATGTTTATGTGAATTAACATTGTAAAAGGTAGCACATAGTAGTGAGTTTTACTACTTGTCAATACTTTAGCCCCTGACTACTTCTGGCAGTCATTCTTTAATTACTTATTTTAGTTCTTTGACAGTATTAGGCTATTTGATACAAAGATACTACTTGATCTGGATCCAGGTCTCTTGCCTATGTGCAACTATTTCATGTGAATAGTTTAATGGATTGAATAATCTTAGATTCTTAAGACAGAGTAATCTTAGAAATTCAAGTTGCAACTAATTTCACTTGTTCGAGCAACATACTACAGCCTGAGGAATCTAGAATTTGGAAACAACAAGCATTCAGGCTGTCAACTTCTATTGATTCAATCATCAAGCATTGAGATTGTAAAGCTGCCTAACTAAAATGTTTAAGAAGACTAAGAGAGATGCATTACTTTGAACTAGTGCATTAAGAAAACTAATCTGCATGAAAAATGAAAAAAACAACCATTGGATACTTCATGGCTGCAACAAGAAAAGAGAAAACCAGCATTAGGCCATTCTTTTAAAAACCAAAGAATAGAAAACATGGAAAAGCACAGACTGCTGATGGTGGAAATAGCATATCCTTCCAACAGAATAAATGTTATTGAGAAAAGAAGATTTTCATGTTAACAAGTGGACAAACATTCTATCCCACAAGAAAACAAAGAAAGCTAACTTTCCTCTACAGATCCCTTACTCAAGGGCCCAACTATGAATTTCATAAACTATTTGCTTGTTCTCAATTTTGATGAATTTATGAATATGATAATGGTGAGTAAGAATAGCAACACATTTAAAATAGATATTATCTGTATTAAATATGCATTCTTAAAATTATATGTTCTCACAACACATTCAAAATAGATGTTGCCTGTATTAAATGTGCATACTTAAAATTCTGAGTTCTCACCTCATAAGGTTCCTGACCTGTAACAAAAAATGTATCGAAGCCGAATACTTGATCTCTGAGAACATCCAGTGTTTCCTTTGGAATCTTTACAGGCTCACCAGGTGGCTTCACATGGTAACACACAATGGTATACAGCATTGCATAAAACTCATTAGCAGGCAATTTATATTAGAAGAACATGAACTAGCTCAAAGTTGCACTTTGTCACAGTCAGTTTCTTTCCCTACTCTACTATATAGCAGCCATGTTGAATATCTTTTGTGCTAAAATACTAACCAATACATTTATTTAACTTGCCACTCTCCATAGTATGCTTCCACCTTAAGAAGAAATGAAGACAATGTTCCAAAATATCCACATGCATAATAGTACCTTAACTCCTGGAAGGGGAGATCCACTTGTTACTTTGAAAGCATCAATATTATCCTGTCGAGGTAAATCTTGTCAATAAATCCAAAGACAAGATACATCTAGCAATGTCAAAAGGAATAAGCTCACTTTATTTAGCTGCTTGAAATATTGGGATAACAAATTACAATGTTTAAATGCCAAATAAAACCATATCCATCTTATTCTTCAAATGAAATAAAAAATAATTCCAAGGTATTCACCTGCTCCTTTTCAAGGTGAGCAGTTGAACTATCATCAGAGTCTCCTGAAGGCAATGTCTCTTGACCACTATCATCCAGATCCCTTCCTTCCTGATAACATCAACATAGAAAACACAGTAACCAACTTCAGAATTCCCAAAAATGTTAACAGGAGATCTTGCCATTCTCACTTATAGGCTATAGCTATAATAGAAAAATATCAATAGACACAGATAACACAGTCAAATCTCACCAAACCTATCTAGAATGAATGTGCATCATGCAATTATATTGGCTGCTAAAAACATGATAATTATTAATTATAAAAAATTGTGGCATAGATATTGCACAGCATTAAACTTCCTATGCTGCAATTTGTATAAGTTTATCTCGGCAGCACTTTGTCATCCTTTCACCTTAATACTTTCCAAAAATCCAGAAGATTCAAAGCCAAAGGGTTTTGAGTCAAATAAAGATGTTCTGCTAGTTTGATTCTCTTATACCACATACCATTTAAATTCAAACACAGTAATCTTAATTCTTGGACTACTTATTTTTGGGTCCCATAAACTTCACCTTAAGAGCTTGTTGCCAGAAAACCTGGTCTAAAGAAGGCAATTTTTATTACATCTGATGAATTTACACACTTGCCTCATGCTTACAATGCCTTCATGTGGTTATTTGGTTATAGGTGATGTGGACCAGAGATGAAGCAAGATGAGAAGAGCCAAACAGTTCATCTAGGTAAGCAGAAAGACACCAAGTTTGCTCTTGAGAATCAAAGATTGAATTCTCAACTAACATTGAATAAAGACTCTAATACCAATTGATGTGTGCTCACAATTGAAACATGGAAAAAGCAATGAACACGGAAGCAAATACGAACAGGAATATGCACAAAAGAGACACAATGTTTGATGCTCGTGTTACAGCAAAATCTAGCACCCACAAAAGTGTAAAGGCCCAAGCACCAATTGATAGCTTTGCGTAACTCAGGAAGGCTATCCACTGTCACCTCAGCAGGTCTTTCCCACCCTTTAGGTTGGCTCTTCTCCAACTCGAGGGGGACTTCACTAAAAGGTAGGATTGTTAAGGCTATGGAGTGGAAGCTCAAGGTGAAGTTTGAACAATAAGCCTGAACAAAACAAAGGTTGTAGTATATGAAAGAAAATGGAAATGGGGAAAGGGATATGGAAAAGAAAGGAATGGAAGAAGAGGGGAACGAGGAAATGGGATGATATGGGACCAGTGCCTATCAGCCTATTGGGCTAAAGGAGTCATGAAATATTGAATGAAATAAAAGGACTAGTTTGTTACAATAAACTACTTTGGAGTAGGCCACATGGTTGAAAGGGCTAGTTTGCCACATTAAACCTTTATGGATGAAAGAACTAGTTTGATATCCCCATCATTCAACTGTGCACTCAAGGAAAAAGGAACTAATTTGAAACAGTTAACCTTAATAATTCAGAAATTTTTCAGATTGTGGATGTTAAGAATGTAGAAAATTTACAGCCATTCTCTGCCATATATAATTCAAAGAATTTCCAGATTTTTGAGCATGTTAGTTATAGTGAAAGTGTTGAAATTTTTCAGCCATCTACTCCTTCAGATTTTTGTGAATGTGCAAGTGATTTTCAGCTGGAAGTTATGTTTTTTGTGCTGGAAATTGCCCCGGACAGCAAGATATTCAGTGCAGATTTTATGACAGTGATTTCCAGCCATCAAATTGTGAGCAGAATTTTATTTCCAGATCTGAAATTTCATCTCATACTTCATCCTCATGCTTGGTAGAAGATATTTTATTGTTGGAACAGCCTACATCTTCAATGCTTGAGGGTGTAAATGATATTTTTCATGCAGATTTGTCTTTAGAGAGACACATATTGGACATTTCTCAATTTGATGATGGGCTGCCATGTGCATCTTTCAGACCTTATTTCAGCCATCTTCAACATTGGATTGAGTTAGCATGTGCTAGAACATGCTATCCTCCTTTAGATTTTTTATAATGGCTGCATACATGTAATGTAGTTGCATTTTGCAGCCACATTGTAATAGAGAATCCAACATACATAGGCCTTATTATTAATGTAGCCTTGTTTTGGTTCATTATCAAACACAAGGGAAGAGTTCATGGGCCTTGAGAAGATGCTAGAATGGTTGCATTGGCTTTATGATTTCACTTATGTTCATGTTCCTATGTTAGAATAGGGTTGGATGAATAAGCTCAACATTTATGAGCACTAGGTTCCCTTTCATGTTATCCTTGGGCATAGTTGGCTTATGCCCTTCTTCTTTGTGAAGCCAATTTTGAGCTTGTTACACCTCGTTTTGCATGAGGCTTATACTAGTGAATTTTTTCACTAGCTTCGTGATTTTCATCACAAGGAGCTTTGGATGGCCAGGAATTTCACTAGGTTCCTTGAATTGTTGATGACATGGATTATGATATGCTAGAGGTTTTGATGGTGTTTTGCTTGGCATACTTGCTTATCATAGAGAGATAGCATTACACTTGATGATGTGATGTCTTAGTCTCCAGTCTTTGCTACATGATCGAACATGAGGATGTATGGATCCCTTGGTGGAATTCCCTAGCATTATGGGGCTAAGTGGACATTGTATTGGCATCTCCATTTGATTACCTTCATCATGGCATAGATTTCTTGGCATGTACTCACTTTTTTACATGTGTTTTGTTACTTGGATGGATCGATATGGTCATGGCTATGGCTTCTTTTCTCCAACACCGTAACTCTTGTGGATGATATTCACATATGGAGGGGTTACTTGTAGCATGGAGCATGTTTCTACCTAGAGTGTTCCCCTCCTAGGGCTCACATTTGGAAGCATATGAACATTCATCATCACTTCATGCATATTTTGATGAGGTTGTCCTTCTCCTTGATGAGTTTGTGGGATTATTGGCGATTTGGCTCTTGATTCATGTCTTATTTGGCTCATTCTTCCTTGGATCTACCACCTTGCACATCTCCCCACGCATTATTAATCCACACATGCCATCTTGGAGGATTGCTTGCACAACATGTTGACAATGTCCACCTTGGAAGAGCCACGTGTCCACTTGAAACTTGTACTTATGTCTATGCATTGTGGTGATCCACTCTTGAAGGATTATTGGTTACTTCACTCATTGATGGAGCGCTCGACCTTTAGAGGTTACATGGCACATTTTCTCTTTCTTGTTGATAGGACATCTCACTTTGAGAGGAATGTTTTGTAGACATGTAAAGGCATTAAAGAGAGGATGTCCCTTCTTTCATGGATACGATTGAGTAATATCAATGTTCCACATGTTGAGGCCTTGTACCATGGATCCACTTGCTTGATTTGAGGATTACATCCACCCTTGCTCATTTGTTCATGCCCTACTTTGAGGAGACATCCACCCTAAGGAGGTTGCTTACATTCATGCCTATGTTATGCCGAGGAGATGTCCACATTGGAGGATCTACATTGCACATTTATTCATGATTGAAAAGATGTCTCACCTTGGAGAGCTACACGTCCCACACTGGAGGAGACATACGAGGTTCCAAACTCTAGATCTAGGGTTTCACTGCATATTTTAAGGGCGGCTTAGCTTTAGAAGCAAGTGGCAGATCTCATCATGCCATGAAGAATAGAAAGCATAGACTAAGCTAAGCTCATTCTCAAAGACAAACTGACACCTAATTTTACAAAGGACAAATAACGTTGAAATACGAAGGTAATGCCAATGCCCAAAGAAGCAATACGAACAAGAGAATGGCCATCTCTAAAAACCACAGCTCGCCAATGCAACATGTCCTAAAGAAAAACAGGTATTGATCTACCACATAATTCCAACAACATTTGGCAAACAAATACTCCCAAAAGATATGCTTCACCGTCTCTGGACAATGACAAACCAAACATAACCCATCTAAGAGCCCACTCTTAGCCAACTAGGCCTTGGATGGGATTCCCTCATAGATCACCAACCAAGCAAAAACACGTGGCTAGTAAGATAGTTGAACGGGCCAAACACTGTGTAGCTGAGGAACCCATCTCTCCTTTGCATTAGTGGAAGCCCATCTCGCATTGAGAATGGAGGATAGCAAGTGTCTCTAATAAAGAACTGAATACAAACAATGAGAATCATAATACAAAAGTAGGGAACCAAAACTCCAAGAGGATTGCAATACAAGATAGGAGAATTTGATAAAAATGCTACATAGAGGATCAGAAGGTCATCCATCTTTCACTAGAATCATAACCAATGTGGTGTCGATACCTCCCTACTATTCAACCAATGCATTCCTAGTTTTATCATTTTAAGGAGATGAAGAATTGTGCAACAATATGATGAAGTGTTTTAGGAGCTTGTCATTAGAAGGAAAAATTGGACCTATAGGTAGAAAATTGACAACCTAGATCAATGGTTTAAATGTCGAAAATTATTGTTCCACTATCAAGTATTGAGATCGAGGACTTTTGATGACAACATGAAAACTTATGTAAAGATTTTTGAGGTAGAGTTTCCATCTAGGTTCATCTTGATAGAAGTGCAATGAGAAGAAATAATGATCATTTCATATTGCGAAACAAAATGTGGGAGACTTGACTAGTCAAAAAATAAAGCAAGTACAGAAGATAAAGGTGATGGATCTTTGGAAATAACTTTGGTGCACTAAACCTATACGCATATACAAACAAGTTGCCCGATATGTTATCCACGTTGTCTATTCTAATTCTAGTAAGTGGCAAAAAACCAACAGTTTCCCACCTATTTTGCCAATAAGTGTAAGTAAAATTGTGTCTCATAGTTGCCCAATTCTAGATGTGGGGAAACTCTATAATATTTGAAAATTAATTTTGTCATATTGGACGCCGATCAGATAGCTATTGCACATTGCTTGGGCATATTAGTAGGGTCCAATGTTTCTTCAGAGTATGCAGAGGTGAACTAGTGAGGATTGCAGTGAATTTTTAAAGAGGGTGATTAGAAGTGTGCCTGGTACCGAAGCTTCCAAAGTAGCTGATGTGAACCTCCCAAGCCACATCAAGAACATGGGTGCCTAATAACTATAAGCATGGAGTTACATGCGAGCCCTGAGCTTAGTTGGCTCAAATTAAAAAAAAAAAGCCTAATAACTATAAGCATGGAGTTACATGCGAGCCCTGAGCTTAGTTGGCTCAAATTAAAAAAAAAAAAGGCAATTTCTGATGTCTATGGCGAAAATACTTTTTATTATCAAATTCAATAAACATCTTATCACGAAACAGGGCAGCAAGCTGACCCGGACATTAAGTCACACGATGCAAGCAAACTTTAATTAGATTAATAGATAAATATGGAACAACACAAGAAGGATGACAGTGGATTTAACTCTTAACAGCAGTGCTCGTATATGGATAACTTCCTATGAAATTCCCCACCATACTAATGCGCTTTCCAGGTATTCTCACATAATACATATGCATCTTGGATAGGTAAATTGATTCGAAGGGATACAAAATATTAAGAGGGAAAATGAAAACAAGCCTTCATTAGGCTCATGTACCTTCTTGTCATTGTCGTTGACGGATGCTCTGCATTGAAAGCGTGGCCTCCTCATGTGGGACGTGCAACATGGTAACTTTAACCTCAACCTCAACCTGCATGTCTTTGAATGCTCAGCTTCTGCATCCATGAAAACGAACAGAGAGAGGATTCGTCATTCACCTGTCATTGGTGTTGTTGCACGAAGATTTCTGGTTATAATTCGGCAAAGGCGCCACCGGATATAGATTGAGATTCGCCGTCATTGCCATCCTCCTACAACAGCTTTGCAAAATTAATCTCATCCACGCCCGTTCTATCTATGAAGTCTGGTGCCACTTTGCTCGCTTGCTCCCAATCGACACTTCATCTTTTTCAGATTTTTAATTTTGTTCAAACCGGGTTAGGATGTTGCATTCTTGCGAGGAAATTTAAGGTATTAAATTCGTTTAAAGATGGAAAAAATCAAAGAGAGAAGATTATTTCCAAGACCCCACACGATACATCTATCCATTGACACTAAACTTGGATTTAAGAATTAATAAAATTTCTTGTTAATATATATTTAGTATAAATGATAAAGTGGGTTATTTGAGATCAAGAACCATAATAGATCAAGGTCTTTTGGAATTGGAATAAAGTTTAAATAGATTTTAAACAATTAAATAAGTATATATAAAGTTTGTAAGAAGTTTTGAATTTTCATATATAAATAAATAAATAAAAACCTTGTTATTAAATTATTTATTGGTATGTTATAATTTTTCTTTAAATTATTTATTGGTATGTTATAATTTTTCTTTGATATGTCTATAGTTTAAGCAAAATAATGGTTGGAAAGAACCCTTTTGGTAACAAAGGGCCAAGGCCATGTGTGTGATATAGTATAATGCTTAATGATGCTTTCAACCTTGTAGTCCATTTTTTTTTTTTAAGTCTTGTTCTAAATTAAGATTAATTGATTAGCAAAATTTTGTTTTTATTTTGTTAAATTTTATAAATGGTCTTCTAAAGTGGTTGAATTAGAGTATTGATTTACTTTCTTTCCAAACATGTTTTTCAACCTTGCCAAAATTTGGGAGCATAGAACAATTTTTTTAGAAAGTTTTTTAAATCCAATTTTTTATATTGAAAGCTTTAAGTCACCCAAGTCGTAATGTTTGGGCCCAACTAAATCTCAAACAAATATGTTCATCATCATATTTATGCTCCTTGAAAATAAGACAAACTACTTGCTTTAAATCCCTCCATTTTTTGGTAGTGTATTGGTAGACAAAAACTTTGTTGGTAAGACTCCAGCGAGTTGCATTTTCACATGCCCTAGCATGTGTGGAGACTATATCCACTTCCAGTTCATGGAGAAACAAGGAGGTGTGAGCTAGATCTTTGTATAAATGTCTTCATAATATTCACATGTGGAGAAGTTGGTGTGGTGATCCATCCACCTATGAAATGCTTGTTTTGAACATAGGGGGGTCTTGTTCCTATGGTGGGAACTACTCCAGGTAGTTATCCCATAGATGTATTTGGTCCTAAAAGGATTTTGGCACCATGTGCTCTTTGACGAGAAGGAAGAGTGTGGCAAGATCGAATCAATCCTCCTCCATTGGTTCTTAAGAAGGAAGATATATTGTTAAGCCTTGATCTTGTAGAAAGTACTTAATGGTTCAATGCAGCCTCGTCCATTGTTGAAAGGACCTTTGTTTTCACATTGCAATTTATCCTCTCGAATGTTTAAGCCTTTTCTTATGCCCCAAAAGTTAAGGAAGAGGACATGGATAATTGTATTCTATGAATAATGGAGAAATTTCTTCTAAAATGGGTTTATTATTGGAGTATGGATGACAAACAATAAACTCTTTCGATTTAGATGACTAAGATATATGTTGTGGATCACTTACTATGATACTTGACCTTGAGGTTTAAGTAATCTCCATGCTTATTTGGCTCCTTTACCTCGGAAAGAAACATGGTGTCCCTAATACTTAGACTACCATGAAAAATATGAACACACATTGTAATCAATTAATCAACTTGGATTTATGAATTTGTTGAGAACTTGCAGGTACCTAGAGGTAGTCCAATAAAATCTTTACTAATCTTGTCATTCTCTATCTTAGGAGCAAAGAATGTGGAGGATGATATAATTGGTCATTTAATTAAGTGTGGGTTTAATCATCACCATGTGACCTACTAGGTTAAGGTGTTTCTGAGGCCAAGTGTTTTGGAACCTCTCTATTTTTTTGAGAAATGTCATCAAGTCAATTACCCTAACAAGGAAGAGCCCTATGCAAATTCCCAAGTATGTGAAGGTATGGTCCTCCTTTATAAGAGAGATGAGCCATTGAGGCAAGGGAAAAGGAAAATGACAACTATGATTTTGGAAGTCGACCTTTTCTCTAGAAGCTTGAAAAAATATGTCATGGGTAGTCTTCCAAGAATCTACTCCCCTTATCAGCAGTGAACCCATAAGATCAGTATTTTCAACAAACAATTAGTAAGTGTCCATCACTTTTGAGGCTACTTCTATACCTTGTAGGAGTCATGCTTCTTGAAGCCATACCATACTAGAAAGGCCTTCAATTGCCAAAATATAAAAAAAGGGTGTAGGTAAACAACCTTATTTAACTCCTCTTGAAATTGCATAGAACTGGGTTGGGGGGCATTGACTAGGACTACAAAGTTTGGTGTGTACAAAATGCTCTTAACTCAAAGGAGGCTATTCTAGTGAACATCTTTTGGTTGAAAGATTAAAATTAGGAAGTCCTGTTGTTGATTTTTAGGAATGTGGAGGTTAGTATCTAGGTGTTCATGGTTTGAAGAATTTGTCCAATGAATATGATGATATCCATTATCTCATCCATGGGATGAAACATGTTCAACAAGCAAGCACCAAAAGAGATATGAAAGGAAAGAGCTTCAAAGGCATGTACTTAGCAACTATCTTATATACGATACTGCAAAGTGAAATTGGATGATAGTTCCATATTTCATCTAAAACCCTTTCTATGGGTATTAGGGCCACAACAATGCAAAATATTAAAGGATGAATCGTATGCATGTGTCAAATGTCATATAAATGTTCTAGAAAATAAAATCTATCTACTTTGACAACTTCTTAGAGAATTTAATGGTTAGGTCACCTAAACCATGAGACTTGTCATGTGGGAACTATTGGATGAACTTAATCTTCACCTTTTTCCCTATTAGGTATGATTCTAAAATTTTATTTAACTACATGGTAGTGTGCAAAAGAGGATTTGACCTGCTAGTTCTTTCTCCATCTGTAACATTAAGTGTTTAATGTAGTTTATCATGTGTGCATTTCCATCAAGATTTCTCTTTCAAAGGATAAGTAATAGAATGTATGCACAGTTTTAGGCTAGCTCGAGCATAAGCATAATTTATAATATTGTTCACTTTTAATATTATTTTTTTATTTTTATGTATGAGTTATCTTGGGTAACTTGTGGTCTAAAGCAAGTGTTATGGCCTTGGATAATATTGTTCATTTTGTATCATTTATATATTTGTAGAGGATCTTTGCACATTTGTAGGGTTAAGACCTAAAAATATATATGTAAACTAACTATAGTTTTTCCATGTAAATATAATGTAACACTTCCAACCATCTCAAGTCCTTGAAAACTCATATCATGTATAATGTTTTTCTTTGACTTTGTGAAAGGGGATTTGACCTATCAATTCTTTCTACATCTATAAGCTAGTATGTTTGGTGTAGTTTGTCATATGTGCATTTCCATTATAAATCCCCTTTCAAAGGATAAGTAATAGAGTGTATGCACAACTTTAGGCCAACACAAGCACAAAGCACAATTTATCATCTTAACATTAAGGGGGGGGGTTATATTCCAAGGTTCTGGTCCATAATTCATAAATGAATATTTTTATTAAATGTAAAAGGGAACATAACAAGCATGTAATTGACATAATCAAACTTAAAAAAAGTTACAGTGGGGAATGAGAGGTCTTAAAATTGGCCTCATTGCATGTAATGGTTCATCTTAATAGATTCCTTATTCCCCGACTCTATCTCTAGCTCTCATATTTTCAAGGTGTATTTTATTTATGCATTATTGTTTATTATCTTTAATGATGACTTGTTAACAAAATCGGGTTTAATTAAGTTTGACTTTATCAATTATAAGTTTATCATGTTCACTTTTACATATAATAAAAATACACTTTTGTGACTTACACACCCAAATAAAACTTGGAGTATAAACCCCCTTAAGGTATGAATCACTGCCAATTATTATCTCTATGTGAGAGATAAACAATAAAAAACAATCACATCAAAGATAAACACCAATGTTTATATTTATTGTGGGAAACTCAATTTAGAAAAACTATGACTTTAACACATATAACTTTATTTATATATTCTTGGTTAGTCATACTACTAGTGATGAGTCGAACATCTTACAATGGAGTATACAAAATATTTAAATTGAGCTCAAACATAGTCCAAATTTCATTTTTTAAACCATTAACCAAGTCAAGCTTATGCAACCAAACAAGATGGTGATTCTTTACTTTGCTCTCTTCATATTATGGTATTCCATTGATCCTGTGTGTTATGACAAACATACAAATGACTTGTTGATAGCCAACCCAACCCTAACACAATGGCCCACCCAAGAGCATGACATCAAAAACATAGGTCAAATACAAAAAATAGAGATCTTCCCCACTACATCATCATGAGTATGTTTTCATTTATTTCTTTTAAAATGTCACACTAGCCTTTAATATTATGGTGGAGAATAACAACTTTAGCCAACCCTTTAGCCATGAACAACATTAAGGATTCCCTAAACATGAAAATCTCATATGCATGTTGTATTAATAATACATACAACCAATTAAGTATGGAAAAAAATTATGAAAACATCATTTTCATAATTAAAGTTAACATAACTTAATGAAAGTTGATATCTACCTCAACCTAGTTTTCTTAATCAAACATAAAATTTATAATTGTTATTAAAAAACAAGGTGTATTTTATGATTTAATATGTAAAATTTATAATTATAATAATAAAAACAAGATGTATTTTATCATCTAATATAATTGAGACGTATAAATTATAAATTTATAATTTGAAATGGGAAAAAAAATTATAATATAAAAAGAAAGTGTATATTTTTAATCTAACATGAAATATAAAGCATTTTGCATAGAGTACATATATGTGTGTTGATGTATATATATACAGACATGTGTGTGCACATATATACTCTATACAAAAAAAAAAATTGTATTCCATGTTAGATAATAAAAGAAATTACAATTTCTTTTTTACATTACAATTTTGTTTACTTTAGTTTTTTTCTCCATTTTAAATTACAAAGTCGGATGTTGTACATCGCATTCATATTGGGTCTTAAAATATCTTGTTTTCTCTCATTGCAATTATAAAGTTTGTATTTGATTGATAAAAATAAAGATCAAATTTTAGGGTTGAGTAAGATATCAAATTTCATTGAGTTATGTTTGAAGCTTCAATTGTGTGTGTGTGTAGATAGTAGATACAAACATGTGTGTGTGTGTGTGTGTGTGTCAGTGAAGTCAAGATTTTGTTTTGAAATATTAAACCTACCACACACACACATATATAGGAGTGAGTTAATGGAGTAGTGATTATCAATGGCAAAGAGGATGGTGGTTTTGGCACTAGGGTTCCATATGGAGTTGAATCCTTTCCCTTAGTTTGTTCGTTACTTACTATAACATGTTGTACAATGACCTTATTGATTATTCTAGCGACTTTATGTCAAAGCAAGACATATTTCCAGTCATTATGCCTAATCTTGTCAACGGAGTGATGTTGAAGGGGGAGTGCCCATTTTACACTACGGATGATGTAGATATATTGCTTGGTTCTAGCATCAAAATTAAAAATGTGTGGGATATCTATACATGTGTGTGTGTGTGTGTGTGTGTGTGTGTGTGTGTGTGTGTGAAATGTGTGTGTGTGTGTGTGTCAGTCAAGTCAAGATTTTGCTTTGAAATATTAAACCTACCCCACACACACACATATATATAGGAGTGAGTTGATGCAGTAGTGATTATCAATGGCAAAGAGGATGGTGGTTTTGGCACTAGGGTTCCATAGGGAGTTGAATCCTTGCCCTTAGTTTGTTTATTACTTACTATAACATGTTGTACAATGACCTTCTTGATTATTCTGGCGACTTTATGTCAAAGCAAGGCATATTTCCAATCATTATGCCTAATCTTGTCAACAGAGTGATGTTGGAGGGGGAGTGCCCATTTTCCACCACGGACGATGTAGATATATTGCTTGGTTCTGGCATCAAGATTAAAAATGCTTGGGATAAGGCTATATCACCAATATTGAATGGATCTGACACAAGTCATAATGATTCCTTTAGAGCTCCAAAATTCCATGTGGGATTTAGAGATGGTAAGGGTTTTGTTGTTTTTCTCCATTTTCCTTGCATTTGTCTGGTCCCAAAGTGTATGTAGTTAGGATTTTAGATCGGGATCGAAGCCCATCTTCAGATGGAGAAGGTCCTATTGTAAAATCCTTGAATCCATTATTGAAAGGTGTTAGTGAAATGGATTATCCTTAGATTAGGTTTTTGGAACTAAGTATTTGTACTTCTATAATAGTTGTAGTATCTAGTGTCTCACCAAATGCTCATACCTCCGTGGAAGAATGGAAAAAGGAAAGGGAGGTGACAAACCCAAGGAAAGGAAAGTGGTGTGTTCACTGGAAGGACTCTTTGGTTCATTTTTGTATGGGTGAAGATATACACATGCACAAACATATGGTTGGTTTGGCGACGCAAACCCTTGCAAGTCATTTTCAAAACTATAAGATGAGTGAAAAATATTTGAATGAATGGCTTAAGAAGCATTGGGAGGTATCTCTTGGATATAATCCTCAATTTCACATTTTGGCTCAAGGTTGGATGGCCTTTACCCCGAAGAAGGCTGGAGACACAATGAAGGTGTTGGGGAAGCCTTAGCAGTGGGATTCAACATCAATGTTATTGAAGAGGTGGTCCCCTTTTTTTGATGTGAGGTTCAAGAAGTCCCTTAAAGTTTTGGTTTAGGTAAAACTTCACGGTTCACCCTTTGAATTTTGGTCTTTGGATGTTTGATCCAGGTGAATATTGGTGGCCACCCACCTATTCCACTTGGACCCC
>CBVK0100005818.1:0-15228 GCA_900067695.1 Picea abies
ATATCACTATGTAATAGAGAAAGAAGATTGTTGTATCATAATATAAAGTGCATATTGGTGGTATCTCTACTACTTTGTGTATTCTTCCTTCTATGTCAATGTGTGTGCATGTATAGTAATGTGTTGTGTATATTGCTTTGTGTGATGAACTATTGGTAACATTTGCATACTTTCCCCTAGATTACAACACTGGTTTTGTTGTCATTATTTTTGAACTCGGGCATGTAAAATAATTTATACATACATGTTGAGCTTGGAAGACATATGTGAGTGTTGGGAGCGTAAGATAAATAACTACATAAAGAATTACACAAGGAAAAATTCACTGACTCTAGTAGAAGCACGAGCACAATTCTTCATAGAAACTCACGAGTGATTCCTTGAAGCTATTCCGAAAGAATTATTTGAGTACACCAATCGACCTTCTAATGCATAAACTCACTCTAGACGAACAATTATTGTTGAAAATAACCAACAGATTTCAAACAAACCTACACGATTGGTTTGAAATAATTGCTCAAGATTATGTTGAAGAACAAACAATAGAATAAAAATCATCAATCGATACAATTAAAGACAAATTTTACACTGATCTTCACGATGGTTTCCTTTGCACTGTACCTTCTTTGTTGCACAAATTCTTGTTAGATAAAGGAATTGGAGATATTGTCGAATACCAACCTCTTCTTAGCACACCTCTGCAAAATTATAACTGGGAGAAGAAGCAAAACAACTGGGAAGAATTTTTAAAATCCAATTGTAAACACACACATGAATCTTGGGATTTTTTCTAAGAAAATGAGCATGGCAATTACGGCTAACATCGTTGACTTTGAGTAAGTCAGGTCGAAGATGGGGGGTTGGATGATCCGTGAGATGACACAATTGGAGTTGACCACACTGAAGAGAATAATTTCAGAAGCAAGGAGGAAGATAACTGAAAGAGGATATACACTAGAATCAAGGGGGAAGATTTCAAAACATATGAAAATTCATAAACCCTCACCCAACATCTAGAAATTGGAGTGGGATAAAAGGAAAAAGAGGAGAGAATAAATGTGTAACACGAGGGATCCCTAAAGTTTGAATCAAAATAAATTTGAGGAGCAATAAATCACTTAAGCATGTGAGCATTCTGAGTCTGGAATTGGTCGATCATATTTGGAAATAGAGGCAACCCTGACGGTTCCTGAGAGGAGTATAAGTTTGTAGTTGATAGAGGCAAGAAGAGGCGCCCTTAAACCAGTCAAAACAGTCAAAAGTATGGATACTGATGACTCGAGACCTATGGTATGTTGATATCCAATTAAAGATGCTAACGTGTGTATACAAGACTTCCTCTACTAGAGGCTTGATGTCGACCTTCAATGTTCCAAGGTGTGGTATAGAAAATATGAAGATGGAAACATGTGTGATATACTTTTTATTGAAATACTAGAAATAAATCAAACTCAAGCATAATATATATTCCTCCATATCAAGGATCTGACAAACTCAACCCCCTTGTCGAATATACTCATAGAATAAGAATCTAAATCAATATATAGTGAGGATGAACCGATGCATCCTTTTGAAAGACGATTCATTGGGTATATAGACAAGAGTTTCTAGAAAAAATGCAATAATCCAAGCAAGAGAAATACTATTGGAACACAATACGATTGAAGCCTAGCAACATATTGTGCCAGTTGAATTGATTGTTTAACAATTGAATCCCCAATATGAAGTAACATAGACCTCCCAGTCGAATTCATTGATAAATCAAAAAACATAAACTCTCTCCATTGTTCCAATTTCAAAACCTTTAAATAAATCCACGATGGGTTTAAATAACATACCAATTTATGAAGGAGATAAAGATACCAAATGACACTGGTTTGTTTGTGAGAAATTTTGGGATGTGATCGATGTCACAGATGAATATAAACACATGACACCATTCGACACAACACTATGAGCTAGGGCACTCACATGGTTCATGAACTTCATAAAAAACAAGTGCAATAGAAATTAGAAATTAAGAACAACTTCCTCATAAAAAACAAGTGCAATAGAAATTAGAAATTAAGAACAACTTCCTCATGTTCTTTAAGGATCAAGACGTTAGGCATCTTGCTGCACATAAACTTTAATAAATCAAACAAATCCCAGGAGAAATAGTATGTGAGTATGAAAAAATATTTAAATATCTCCTCAACCAGATCCTGCATGTTATTAATGAAAATATCCTAGTTTAGTGGTACATTGCAGGGTTATTACATAAAATCAAAGCACCATTAAGAATGTATGACATCCATACATACAATCAATCCTGAAAAAATATTAACATATAGAAACAAATGATGATGGACCATCGAATTCCTTGTCGGTCGAAAGAATATTGGAAGAAAGATGGAAATTCTACAACAATCGTTAAAAAACATGGCCATCAGATGAAATGAACTCGGATGCACCCTTTGTTCCAACGAAGGGCATACAAAAGACTATTGCAAATTCAATGATGCAATAGAAATAGATGTCGATGTCCATCGATTCCAAGTTGAAAATTACTGTGACATTTGTCAATCTCTGACAAATCACATTACTAGAGATTGTTCACACAACTTGAATAATGGCAGACCAAAATGGTGCCATATTTGTGAATAAAAGAGCCACTCAACACAAGAATGTTGATTGAATGGGAAAAATAAGTCGAATGTTCATACAATATATCATACACAATCCATTGAAAAAACAAGGACCGTGGATATGGAAATGGATATCAAGGTCATGGTCAAGGTGGATATCAAGGAAGAGGATGATTTAGAGGAGAACGTGGTAGAGGAGGTTAAGGACATTGTTGGGGTCGATTTAATTGCTTCAACTGTTGGAAAGAATATCATATTAGCCCCAATTGTCCCATCAAAGATAGAATTGACCTGAAATTCTGTAATGTATGTGGAGTGGGTGATCATTCACTCTAATATTTTCCTATAGTTCTAGAAAAAGTAATGAATAAAAGAAATGTGATTCTTCTACATATTGTGCCAAAATAAGAGGTTCTCATCTCAAAGAATCTTCAAGTCGTCATAAGATCGGGCGTAAATCGAGATAACTACATGAAAAAAGAATCACTAGTTTGACAATTGGGAAATCAAAATACCTACCCCGAACCAGATCAAGAAGAGAAACTAATGTAGTAAGCACTAAAAATTTTCAAGAATATTGATCAAGATAAAGTGAGTGGAAGAAGGAGAAGGTAGCGGAACCAATCAGATACTAAATATGTTGTCCTAGATGAGTTCCTACGGGTATCAAAAGAGAAGAAACCGATTGTTCGATTGATCGAATTTCTCAATATTCTAAGGGAATATAAATAGGATCAATGACCATACAAAAATATTCGACAACTACCACAATAAAAATAGATGAACGATTATGATCCCTAAGTTGACCTTGAAATCAACAGAAACATGGTCAGACAAGTCATTTTTGAATTTGGTTCATAAGTTAATATCCTTCCCTGTGATACATGGAAACAACTTGGAGGACCTACGTTGGCACCCATAATGAATTACCTGAAGTTGGTAGATCAAATATTTATAGAACCGATCGAAATTCTTAAAACTGTAAAACCACACAATGGGAATTCTGACATCGGTAGACTTTGAGGTAATCGACTTGGTTGAAGGAATACACACATACCCTACATTAGTAGGTAGACCTTGGGGTCAAAACATGAAAGCCACTATTTCCCTTGAATTTCCCTCGAAAGAGATAGGCTCAAGCTTAAAGGAAGTGGTAGAAAGATCATAATACCTCTCAACTCGAAAGAAGGAAAACCATGAGTTGAAACTTGGAATGAAGATTAGGAGGTTCGATGACTATATGAGGTCATGAACGAAGAAAAAGACAATGTCGAACCAAATGCACAAGGTGAAATCCTAGTTGGTTCCCCATTGTCCATCAAACAAAATTCATACACAAAATTTTATAACTCAGAAATAGAAAACTACGAGTCAAATGAAAATGAGTGTTGGTCAATAGAAGAAATACCAATAAAAATATCATGAGCATTCATCTTTGTTCAAATAGTACATATTTTCTGTGAAAAAATATAAATCAAACACCAACACTCATTCCGACCGAATTGAAGACATGCTCACCACTCTGGTTCAATGAGAGAAATTCTCCATCGGTTCACATCAACGAAGTGTAAAAAATAGTGGGAGAGTATGATCGAGTACACAGCCTTGTTGAATCATTCAATGGACAACCTACTTGCTGGTGGAAGAGTCATGCTCCTCGCCTACATACATGGACCACTACTACAACATACTTTGTCAATTGATTTGGAGGAAGGAAACCATTAGAGAATTTCAACATCCCAATTTTCAAACCTGGGTTCGACCCAGTGGCCCACATCCATCAGTGAAAGAATGAATGGAGAAGAGTAGGTTATGGAGATGAAATAATTTGGCCACACATGTTTTTGAGCACATTTGATGACATACCACAAATGGTATAGGTTCGACCCAGTGGCCCACATCCATCAGTGAAAGAATGAATGGAGAAGAGTAGGTTATGGAGATGAAATAATTTGGCCACACATGTTTTTGAGCACATTTGATGACATACCACAAATGGTATAAAATCAAAGAAGCATGTGGTCACACCTTCCATTAGAATTAAATAAAATAAAATTTCATTAGAGACATTGAGTTTATCCTCAAGGAGGAACAATTAAGAGAAGCAACACTTGAGATAAAAAAGTTTATCGAAAAACTAAATCCTGATCAAGTTGAAAAAAGGGGCAAGGCTAAATTCAACTTGGGGTCGACATCGACTTGCAACTTTGTGTCAAGACATGACCAAACTAATCAAAGTGCCAGTCATGTGGACACATAAAACATAATTTTTCTAAGACAAAGCTTCAGATGGAAGAAGATCCACCCCAGTGTAAACAATTACGTGAAGACACTTTTTAAAGTATCGAAGGAAGACAAGGGAGATTCAAAGAAACCTGACTTCCCTTTGACCTATAATGAAGTTGTATAAGATGAATGAAAACTGGATTAATCCAAACCCCTGGAATGGATGGATGTAGAGATAAAAACCAATGAATTCAACATTTTAACTATCGGTCGAACAAACAAGTCATAGATAGTAGACTACTGGTCTGAAAAACAAACAACATAAATAATTGACCTACTTCAAGAATATCAAAATGTTTTTGTTTACGATTACAAATATCTTAGAGGGCTTGTGCAAGAAATGGGGGAGATGAAAATCGACCTCATCCCAGGGTCAAAGACAATCAAGAAACTACCATACAAGTTTTCCCACAAATACAAACCCATTGTTTAGAAAGAAATTTAGGCAATGTTAGTCGCTGGTATCATTTACCCAATAGATAAATCAGAATTGGCAATTTCGATGGTTGTGCAACCCAAAAAGAATGACTCAAAGAAGCTAAGATTATGTGTTGATTCCCTAGGGTTGAACAAACTGACTATAATCGACCCATTTTGACATTGTTCGCTGAAAATATCATCAATGAATTCATAGGGTATGAATGTTATTCTTTTATAGATGACTTCTTTGGATATAATCAAGTCCCGATCGCCAAGGAAGGTCAAGAAAAAATGAATTTTGTGTCTAAATTTGGCTCATTCACATACAAGGTAATTCCTTTTGGCCTAAAGAATGCACCAATAGTCTTCTCAAGAATTGTGGTCAAAGCATTTCAAGAATATATCTACAAAAAAATTGTTTTCTACTTCAATGACTGGATAATATACAACCTGATTAAAGACCACATTCAATGGCTAAGGATGATGTTAGAAAGATGTTGATAGATTCATATGTCCTTGAGCATAAAAAAATACATCTTTTCCACTCCAATTGGTATTTTGATCGGTCACATTGTCTGAAAATATGGTTTTAAAGTCAACATGGCCAAGATACAAGTAATTCTCGACTTAAAACCACTAGTAAATAAAAAATAGATCAAAATATTCCTTGGGTACATAGGATATTATCGAAAATTCATATGACATTACTCTGACATCACTTTCCCAATTGATAAGATGCTTTGAAAATAATTCAATTTTTTTTGGAGTCAAGAATGCAATCAATCTTTTGAATTACTGAAGCAAAAACTAGTAGAAGCGTCTATCTTAAGATTTCTTGACTCGGAAATAAAATTTCATGTACATGTTGATGCATATAACATCACCATCAGATCAATATTAGCACAACCATACACCAATATGATCGAACAACCAAATACTCATGTCAGTCATAAACTCAACAAAGCATAATGAAATTATTTGACAACAGAGAGAGAAGGACTAGCTATGATTTTCTCTCTAAAACAATTCACACATTATTTGTTGGAAAATCCTCTCACATTCTTTACTGATCATCAAGCTATAAAATAATTGGTTAATAAACTGGTACATCATGGGAGAATATGTCGATGGATATTACTATTCCAAGAATTCAACTTCGACTTAGTCATTCGACCCGGTAAAAAGAATGTCAACCCAAATCATCTATCTCGACTGGAAATAGGAGAAGAACCAATGGGGATATATGATGACCTACATGATGCCCATCTATTCCAGGTCGAGGCCATCCCAAGTATTTAGAAGAAATAATACATTTTTTAGAGGAGAGGAGGGCTCTTAAAGATATTCCTGCAAATAAAATGAATGTCCCAAAATTAAGAGAGACACCATTCACTCTCATGAATGGATACCCGTATAAATGAGGACCCAATGATATATTAAGAATATGTGCCCTAGAAGATGAAAGAGAAGGCATAATGGAAGAAGCTCATGTTGGCCTTGCAGGAGGCCATGATCAAGATGACACAACAATGCATAATATTCTTCAGGCAGGCCTTTGGTGGCTGACTTTGCATAAGGATTGTCGAAAAAAAGTGAAGCAATGCAACATTTTCCAGTGGATGGGTCGACCTACGTGGAAAAACAAGATGCCCTTATGTTCGGTAAATCCTAGTTTACCATTAGAAATTTGAGAAATTGAATTTGTTGGCCCATTTCCAAAGAGAGATAAAATAACAAGAGAAAAATACATCATCATTTCCGTTGAGTATTTAAATAAATGGGTTGAGGCAAAATCAGTTGAGTCATGTACGAAGGAAACTACAACTAAATTCATATATGAACTTAGTGACAAGATTTGGATGCCCCTTATCCATAATTAATGATTAAGCAACCCACTTTGTCAATGGGACAATCCAAACCCTCTTGAAGAAATTCATGATCGACCATAGGAAAACACCGACCAATCATCCCTAAGCTAATGGTGCAGTCAAATATTTTAATAAGACTCTTCACAAAGGACTTACGAATATCTGGGGAATTGATAGGGATGATTGGGATGATATGGTCCCTCCAGTACTTTGGGATTATTGGATTGCATATAAAAGTTTGATGAGTCACATACCCTTTATGCTTATATATGGCCATGAAGCTATAATCCCCTTACACTTTTGGACAAAAACATAAAGAGTGGCATCTGTCCTATGATATGATCTCACATTGAACACAAAACAACACTTCTACCAATTGAATAAACTAGAAGAAGAAATGATCATTGCTCTCCATCATCATGAAGTCCAAAAACAATAGAAAAAAGCATGGCATGACTGACATTTGAAAAGAAAAGATAAAAAAACAAGAGATTTAGTGTTAATGTATGAAAATAGAGTCAAAGAAAAGCCTCATAAAATTGAAACTATTTGGTTGGGTCCATACATTGTTGAAGATATCCAACCGATCGATGTGGTTCAGTTAAGAACATTGCAAGGGAACCCATTTCAAAAAGTGGTCAATGGGGCCCGCCTAAAGAAATATAATGCATAACAAGCATGATTCATGTTGGTGAAAGCATTTTCAAAGGTGCTAATAGGAATTGGCTAGGTATAAAACCACTTGTGGCAGCCTATGTCAAGTCATAAAGAAGAATAAATAAATAGAAGAAAATAAATAAGAAAAGAAAGAAAAAATAGAATATCAAAATAAACTATAAGAAAATAATAATAACCTTAATAAAATAACGAGTTATGAAGATTTAGGTATGGAATTGTCGATTGGAAGTGAACTAATTAACAAAGCATCATCGAACATGAACCAAAAAAGAAGCACAATTGCACAACCAATGCATCAAAGAAAAATGAAGAAATATCAGAGCTCTTGAACAACACATCGACCATACTAGGAAGATAAGAAGAAGTCAACATTAATTACAACTTCGAAACAAGATCTTCATCAACTCTTGAATAAGCAGGAAAGAGAATCAAGTGAGCATGAAATATTTAAATCAAGTGAGAATGGAGTTTCTAAATCAAGCGAGCGTGAATCCTTTAAATCAAGCAAGCGTGACCACTATCAAGCAAGTGAGCATGAGCATAAAACAGACTGACATAAAATAGTCGATGAGAAAAAAGAAGTCGACTTGATCGATTGGTTCGACCAGATATTTTGAATGGACCGGAAGGACCTATTCGACCAGATTAAACAATTCAAAAAAATTCACAAATTTGACCAAGCAAGAAGGGTTGATCAAGTAGAAAATATTCATCAAAAAAGGAAACCAACCTAGTCAAGAGCATTGACCAACATAGAAATTTGGACTCAACCAAAGCTTGAAGGGATGTTTTCAAACATAAATTAACCATTTGTATCTCTGCTTGAAGGGATGTTTTCAAACATAAATTAACCATTTGTATCTCTGACTACTCACATGAACAAGTATTAATGCTTGCCATAAATTTTGAACCACGCGAACCACCAATCCCACTGCTTGAATTTAATTCACCTTGTGTCACCCCACCTATAAATATTAGTGATGCTTATGATTTTGTTACCTTACTTTTGTCTCTTGAGAAATTAAGCGACGAAACACCAAACCATAAATTCAATTGTTTGACTCCCATGCTCTTGAACCCAGAAGCTTCGCTCGACCAAGAACACTTTAAAATTATGCTAAGAATGAGAGGACACATGCAAGACTCATTGGTGGAACCAATAACTAAGCAAAATTTCGAAAGGGATTCCATGCATAAACTATGAATCCAAATGCACAACATTAGACAAGCACACATGGAGGAAATTCCATGGGAAAAACAATGGAAAAAATTTATAGCATGGGGCATAGAAGGAAGAAATCACGTTTCTTGAAATGGCTAGAATTCAACACTACTTAGGTTCCCCATAGATAGCAATTCTACGGGGTTGGAAAGAAGAGGCATCTAAGTTTATTATTAGTCGACACCATGATAAATATTTATGGCTCGACCACCCATTCAACATCACATGTGGTCTATTTCATAAAATCACAGGGCTGCCGCATGGAGAAGAGTCAATTCCTAAAGCTTCCAACTCAAATGACTAGATGCAGTACCTCACAAGGGTGACTTCAACAAATAATTATAAGGGTTTGCTCATAAAAAGGTCATAAGGAAGCATGAAAAATGGGCTTACATTATTTTTTCATTATGTTTCACTACCACAGGTTAGGCGTAAAAAATTAAACTTACAATGTTAGATCCCATTCATCGAATCCAACAAAATGGGGCAAGATTCAACTAGTTGGAGCACGTGGAAAACATTGTCAAAATTAGCGATAAAGAATGCCAAGATCATGGAAGAGAAATCAGATTCCCATCCCTCCTTATCTATATTTCCATGAGTTAGATAAGTCACATCGGTGAAGCCATGTTCAAAGAAAAAAGAATACTGACTATGGAGAATTACCAAATTTTTGCACTAGGTGCAACATGTTTGTTGGAGTCCCTCTGGGTGGTCGAGATTTTTAGTAGTTGGGTCTTGAATCTAAAGAATGCTTCTCATTGATGGAGGTTTGAGAAGGTAGTCCAATGAACACTACTGCCACCCTGTCACATTCATATTTTCATTGACACAACCAAATTATTGTGCGGATTCGACTCGACCCCGACACCAAAAGATCTAACTTAGTAGCCGATGTGACTACAAAATTTTGAAGAGTTGTAAACTCATAATGATACTCAAATTCCAGTCCCCCCAAAAGTCTTGGAAGTATATTTGGCCCTTGTAATACTTCTCATAGATGATGAACAAGAACACGAAAGGGAGGTTGAGTTATACAAGACCATTTGTCAACAACTTAGATGAGCAAGCGGGGTCCCTGGTGAAGAAGACACCAACAAAAAGAAAACAACATAAAAAAATGGCACTAGAAAGGATGAACAACCAGTAGAGTCGACTGTATAACCACTCAACATTGAATGGCAAGGATTTTTCAAAAATGATTAGTCATTCAATTTTGATGACTCAATAATGAAGGAAAATGTTGATAAGATTGTTGCAAAAATACTCTAGCAGGTTGAGGAAAAACAAAAATCAACCCAACGAGAGGTAACCATAACTCGTAAAATAATGAAATCAAGTGTTGGCCCCACATACAAAGAGGCGATGGATCTAATCAAAGAAAATCACACTAAATTAGCAAGAGCCAAGGTAGCCATAGAAAAAAATGTGGAAACAAGGAGGAAAAAGAAGCAAATGTTGGAGGATCAATAAGAGTTAAGTACTGGTCAAACTAACCAAGATGGAAGTGGTTGACCGAAACTGACTCTAACAGTTCCACCCCAAAACCTATTCCAAAAAAGAAAAGAACAAGGAAATTTGCAATCAACCTAACAAAAGAATCTCCACAAACTGAGCCAACCCTAATTATAGAAGAGAGAGGGCCAGTTGAAAACCCCCCAACCCAACAATAATAAAAAAGTAAGGCTCATATTTAATTCTCTTCTAAAGAGATAGTTTCAGATCAAACAGATGAAGCAAAGGATGATAACAAAAAAATGATGGATCTCCTAGACTTAGAAGAAACTAGATAGTCGAATCATCTCAACAGAGCATAAAAAAACCCGTTGGCTCATCCAATCGAGTTGACTCATCTAGGCGAGTCAACTCACCTAGATAAGTCGACTCACACAAAGGAAACAAAGAAACAAAAATTGGTTTTCCTCGAGCAATTGATTCACAATGACAAAGGAGAACATGAGAAATAGAAAATGGAGAGACACAGAGAGTATCATCACTATGACTTAGAGCAGATCCATCTATCAGGATAGTTCGTCCACAATACAAATCCAACACAATTGACGTCGATTGAGCTAGTTTTCCCCAAGCAAACCAACCAAGGAGAAATAAAAGAACAATAAAAGCAACAAATTGACAAGGAGCATCAAGAAGGCCTAGGCCCACAAGATACAACGAAACATGCAAACATGTAGGATAAGGGTGAAACCAATATTGACAAAGGGCCAACAAATGAGTCGACTTATCTCCCATAAAAATCATCCACAAATCAAATACTTCCACAAGATCATGAGAAGAACCAGAAAAATATATTGAGAAGGGGTCGAAGAAGGATACTAACAAAAAAACTAATAGATATGTTGAGAAGATCTCTGAAAAATATCTGGAGAAGAAGCCCAACAATGATGATGAAAAGAATTATGATAAAAATCCTGAGAAGGATTAAGAGAAAGCCAATGATTCACAACAACAACAATCAAAATAAAAATGGAAGAATAAAAAGAAGAAGAAGATAGTCTACCAAAAGGAAACTTTATCTATTGCCACAACATTCACAACTTTCAGGCTTGTCAGAACATCCGACCTCACAATAGAAATTTTATTTGGCCCCTTTATGGCATATGACTATCAATTTTTTTATTTGTACAATGAAGTTGCAAAGGAGTCTGTTTCCAGATGGAAAAATTCAATGAAGGATGGGGACAAGTTGATGGAAATAAGATATAAAGAACTGAAAACATTACAAAGTTACATCAACTTGGTCAAAGAAAAACTTGACTTTGCACCACCAACCAAGGAATCCAACCAACTCGATTCATTCAAGAGATTGGTCAAAACAGTATTCGATTCAAATCTTTAAGGACAACATGAAATCCATTGACTAAAGGAGGTGACCAAGAAAATGAAACAAGAACACACACAAATGATTGCAACAAACCAACACTAGTTGATGATCGACCAGAATGGAATCATCCTCCAGTCAGAATCCAAAAATTTCAAGGAAATCATGCAAAGTTTAGATGGAGTGATTGACCAAGTAGTTACATTGAACACCATAGTAAGTAATTGGCCAAATTACTTTGTCTCCACATTAAGCAAGCTTAAAGCCTAGAAAAGTGTGCTGGGCGACATGAAAAATACGAAGAAGATGACACCTGAATCAAGGATGAGGACAACGCTCACCACACAAATTTTAAAATAAATGGAGCTGGAAGTGTAGTTGACACAACAAAAAAAAGAACGGTTCATAGAGGGAAAGAAAGCGTAGATAGAAACAAAAAATGTCGTGGAATAAAAACAATATAGCAGGCCGAAGAAAAATTCAATCCTGATTCGACCACAGTACAAAATGCTCCCATTATAGATAAGCCATGGTATCTAGCATAGTTGAAAACACTATGAGTCCAAGCACAATATTAATTTATGAATGACACATTTTTTCCCATCATCTTCATCATTTGGCTCCACATATATATCAGTCTACCTTTGAAAATTTGCATCAACAACCAACATGACAGTATTGGTCGGGTCTGGCCTCCCCTTATAGACAACGATTTCAATTTTTTAGTTTGAGCATATCCAAATCAATGTTAATCCATAAAAATTCCCGATGTTATGTATAAAACCCCTTAGTAAGCCTTACATATTTAATTATTAGATTTCTTTTGTTATATTTGTATGTCGGTTAGAACCCTTCATTGCACCCTTTCATTATAAATGTATCCTTAATTTGTCTCCTATATATACCAATGAAACCCAGTCTTAGGGTGATCATATCTCATCTCATATTGTATTATCATCTCATTTTTAAGGCATTGGATCATAACATTTTTTATCAAAGCATCGATCCTAGGGTTTTTCTTCTTCAAGCAAATCATCTTAAAATTTTCGCTATAATTTTTTTCTGGTCTAATTTAGACAACACAATTTTGAGATTACTTAGAAGACATATCAAGGTACCCGTGGTAAAAATTTCAGGTTTTGGGTCATTATAACTTTGGAGATATAGCCTATGGAAGATAAGGTTTTTGACTCATCTTGAATTCAATTTTAAACTAGTCATCATGATATTTTCGCTATAACCTTTTTTTTCTGGGAGGTTTCAAACAATATAATTTTTGGAGACTAAGGAGACTTATCCTATGGTTCACTATAATTTTAGATAGATAGTCCATGTAAGACAAGGCTTGTGACTAATCCTGAAATCAATTTTAAAATAGTCAACTTGGTATTTTTACTGTAACTTTTTTTTTTTTTTCTGTGAAGTTTCTAACTCTGAAATTTTCAGAATCCCGAGGAGACATAACAAATTACTTGCGATTTTTTTTTAATATTTTGAATCTTTATTACTTGTGAGATATATCTCATGGAATTTGGGGTTGTTTACTAATCCTGAAATTAGTCTTAAAAAGACATTTTGTTGTTTTTTCTATAGCCTTTTATCAATGATGGTTTAGATTGTGAAATATTCAGAAATTTAAGAAGCCATATCAGATTACTATAGGACAAAATTTTAGACCCATAAGGGTTCAAGGTTCAAATATATATCAGGACAAATGTCATCCATCCAAACATACTCCAAATTAAGGATTTGAAAGGTACACAACTTACAATTGGCATACCTTTTTATTTTAAGATAGTTTTGGTGATTCAAAACTTTTGAAAAAATAGGAAAAAGAAGAGAATTATTATTTTCTCATATAGCTCCAAAGGCTTGTCCAAAATTTACTTCACCAAATAAACCTCAAGAGAGCTGAACCATGACTCAAGAAGAAAGAGATGAAATTTTTCACCAATTTGAAAAGATGGAAAAGAACATGAATGAAAATAGTGCACATATGGATGTGGTGGAATATAAGATGGATGAAAAGAAGAAAGATGTGGAAAAGAAGATGGATGAAAATAGGAAAGAGATGGAAAAACATATGGAAAAGAATATTTATGAAAATAGGAAAGAGATGGAAAATCATATGTTAGAATAACAAAATTCCATGATCTTACATGCTCTATATGAGAGACTCTCTCTATATCAAAATACAAGGAATTCATGAAAATATAGAGGAAATAAAGATTGGGTCCCAAATCATGATTATATATTACTCCAAGATCCACATAATCAAGGCTTCAAGTCAACACCAATGAACTACTTCATTCCAAAGATTGATAGGAGGAAGTTTGATGGGAAATTTCCTATAACATGGATATTCCAAACAGAGCAATTCTTTCATCTACTCCAAAAATTAAGCTTAAAAAAGTTACTTATTGCATCCTTATATTTAGAAAATGATAATTTTTTTTGGTATTAATGGCTTTGTGAAAAAAAAAAATAATTATATTATCTCTTGGTCCATTTTTACGGTGGAATTTATATCACATTATGGGGATATTAAGAGCAATTCATTATTTAGTCAATTGATAAATATTTGACAAAAAGGTACAATTATAAATCACATTCAACAATTCCAAAAGCCCAGTCTTAAGGTAAATAACATTCTTGAGGATAATTTGTTAGATATCTTATGGGTACTTTAAATGAGAACATTCAACATGAGGTGTGTATCTTTGAACTTAAATCCCTAGAGAAAATTTTCAATATGGAAAGAAAAGTGGAAAACAAAATATGGCTACTAGAAGGGTGGTCACTGAAAAATATAGAGAACACCATGTTACCTCTCCTAAACCGACAAGGTTGACACCTCAACACATGGATGGAAGAAGATGAAAGGGACTATGTTTCAATTGTGACAACATGTACAGTAAAGGGAATAAATGTGGTGAGAATAAATTATTATACATAGACTGTGAAGAGGAAGAAGATCAATAATTGGAACCATCACAAGATCTAGATCTAGTAGAGACTACTCCAATGATACATTGTCATGAATTAGCCGACATCAATACTCCACAAACTCTCAATATATAAGGACATGACAAAAAGAAAAAATGTAACAATATTGAATGATTTTGGTAGTACCCATAACTTCATCAATTACAAATTATAAAAAAGATCTCAATTGCTTTGTATATCCAACATGAGAGTTTCAAGTAATGATTGTTGATGGAGCTACCATAAATTGCTCTGGGAAGTGCCATAGTATTAAGCTCAATATGGGGGAGTATTTATTGGATA
>CBVK0100005819.1:0-15227 GCA_900067695.1 Picea abies
TAGTATCATCAATATGTATATGTTGGGTTGTTATATTCTTTGTAGTGAAAGTCAAGGTGGATCGACTGACAGTCGAAGTTGAAGGTCGAGGTGGTTCGACTGGGTAAAGACAAAGTCAAGGTGGATTGACAAGAAGTTGAAGGTTGAGCTTAGTCAACCGGGTAAATTTGAAGTCGAAGGTGTAAACGGACAAGAGGTCGACATGCGGTCATGTGGCAACCAAATAAGACCGAATGAAGGTCGACTGGTAGTCGATGGGTAGTACAAATTGGTAGTCGACTGTAACGAAATCTCGAGATTCACGAGATTTATAGGCAATGATGTGCATGGAACTGTAACCATTTTTGGGTGCCATTTTCTTTAGGGTTTTTCCTATTATAAATCCTATAAATAAGGTGTGTTATAAGGCCATAAAGGCTAATCAATTAATCTTGAATCTTTAGATGATGAATGACTAATTTCCAAGAGTCTATAATTTAGAGGTTGTTAGTCATGCAGATGTAAGACTAATTGGCTATAGGGTTCTTCTTGCATAAGAAAGAGGGTATGATGTCGATTGTGTCTTAGGTGTGGACCAAGGTTAGACATGTAACATTTTATTCTGAATTAATAATACAACAAGGTGAAGAACACTCAAGGAATGTCGGTTTTCCTGGTTTGGGTTTCCAAGGTAAAATCTCTGTGTATTGTGTGCTTGTTGTGTCCTTTACTTTCTTTATTAAATATGTCTTCCTCTCTTTTACTAGGTTTAGCGTGGAAGTGTGTCTCATTTTCTAACATGCATGATCGCCTAGTTGTAGCAATAATAAGCATCCAGTCAATAAATATGAATATGGATAGAAAACCCAATAAGCAACTATAAAAGACCAAAAATGACAGTTGCAACAAACATAGTATACAAGGTCCTCCATCATAGAAACTGAAGTAGAGCCACTTGCCCAACAAAGCGTATTTAGGTTGTTCCATGTCCAATCTTCACCATTAAGTTGTCCAATCTTCGTGAAGATTCATGTGTTTCCCATGTTTTCTAGTCTTTCCTTGGTTTCTTTTCGTAGGCTCCCAGACACATCAAAAACAACCAAGGAAAGACTAGAAAAACATGGGCATCACATATCTTTTCGGAAATGCGTTGTGGATTTTGGAGGTGACCACCCTTAAGATTTGCATTTCTCAAATACAATAATAGGTTAAATGACTGAATAATAACTAAACATCAATGAGCTTGTATTTAACAAAGAGAATTAAAAGTTATATGATTGAATAATAATTAAAGATGTACGATTCTCTAGAAATACTAAAGGGGAATACCTCATATCCGACAAAGCTCCTCTTGGTTTCTAGAATAATTTATTCTCTACTAAAACATTGCACGTTCACCATTAATTCAGAGCATTGATGCACATAACAATGTTGGGTATGCATGCAACCCTTCAAACCATCATGGGAATCAATAAATATACACCAACAAAGAATATGAAAGTGTAATAAAATGGACAATTAATTTATACTACCTAAGCATGAAATGTTCATTTCCCATTAAATACCAAATGTTGAGCACCTACAATATTCACAATCAATTCTAGGCATACATTCGTTTGCAAATCAAAGACTAAAAATCTATGTAAGGGTATCAATCACTAGTAGGAAATCACTACCTCCTTCAAGTCTATTTCTCATTCAAGACCACTATCCATTCACCAAGCCATACAAACTATTATTCAAGGCTGGGTAACCTCCATTCACCAAGCCATACAAACTATTATTCAAGGCTTCAAATTATGGGTAACCTAAATCTTTGACAAAGTAGCCCATGCATGCAAGCATAATAACCTCGTCATGTAATGAAACCAATGATATCGAGAGCATAGTTATGCCATGATTTTTTAAGTGAAACACAACCTATCATTTCCATAAACCAAACTACTCATTGTTGAATCAAAGGAAATAACCCATACCATGTCATCATGCCCAAAAAACCATAAAATTGATCAGGAGCAATGCACTGCCAACATAGTTTTCCATGGCTGAATTGGTGTTTGTAAAGGTTTGGAAAGAACATATGAAGAGAGAGAATGATATAAGAAAATGGGGGTTTAAATGTAAGAAAAACCGTAGGAAACCCTAGAAAAAAGATGGTCCAAAAATCCCTAGTTCCACAATCACAAATAATCATCAAGAGATGCCACCAACCAATTTGTTTTTGGATCAACTACTGAATAGAGTAAGTGAGATTGTCACCCGCTTTGATACCATGTTGAGATTCAAAAAAATAGTGAGAGAATCAAATGGGACCAAGACAAACCTGGATTCTACAATAAAGAGAAGAACAAACTAGCTCTAGGGCAACACAACACTTGAAGAGAAATACACCAAGAGGATTGCAAAACTTGAAGAGAAATCAGAAAAGAAGAGCAGGACCTTGAAGAGAGAGTGAACCCAAAGAGCAAGTGGAATAGAGAGAGAAAAAAACCCAAGCAAAAGAGAGAATAACACTGATAGGTGCACTTAGGAAAATCACTTTATTAAAAAAGAAAAAGAATAAGATGATTACCAAATTATAAATAAGAGTTAGGTATATACTGGGGATGAGCACAAGCGCTGCTTCAAATCATCGAACGCTTGTTGTTGGGACTGGCTCCATGCAAATTTTTCCTTACCACCACCCCTGGTGATTTGGCTGAGGGCCCATGAAATATGGGAGAATCCCAACACAAACCTGCTATAGAAATTGGCAAGGCCCAAGAAGCTCCGAAGCTCAGTGAGTGTGTTTGGGGCTGGCCAGTCACAGATGACTTGGATCTTGGCTAGATCCACATGTACACCATGATGATCAATGATGTAGCCCAGGTAATGGACCGTATCCATGCCGAAGAAGCATTTTTCCAAGTTTGCGTATAGCTTGTGCTACCGCAAGGTGTGCATAACCTGTTGAATATGTTGCAAGTGTTCGACCCAAGTCTTGTTGTAAATGAGAATGTCATCCAGGTACAACACTACAAAAGTATTGTTGAATGGTCGCAGGATATCGTCCATCATCCTCATGAAAGTGGCCAGAGAATTTGTCAAACCAAAGGGCATGACCAACCATTCAAAAAGGCCTTCCTTTGACTTAAAGGCGGTCTTCCATAGATTAGTCTGTTCTATCGGGACCTGGTGGTAGACAGACTTCAGATCAATCTTACTGAAGTATTTTCCTCCCATGAGTTGATCAAGGAGTTCGTCGATTTGAGGAATCAGGTACCGATTTCTGACTGTGATTTTATTAAGAGCTCGATAATCAATGCAGAGTCGCCAGGTTCCATCTTTCTTCTGTACCAGCATGATTGGGATCCCACAATGTGATGATCTGGGACATATGTGCCCCTTGTGGAGAAGTTGTTGGATTTGACACTTGATCTCATCATTCTCTAACAGAGAGAGACGATAGACTGACCCATTGGGAATCGGTGCAACGGGGGTCATATCGATGGGGTGCTTGACCTGGCACTGCAGAGGTACCCCAGTAGGTGAGGAGAATATATCCGAGTATTCTTCCATGACCTTATCTACTTGCTTCTGTTGTGTGGAGAGGTTAGCCACAAAGACCCTGGCTGTGGCTATGATCTTTCACTTATTCTGAGAACGAATCAGGAAGAAGACAAACTTCCCCATATGAGAGATGACCTTCCTGCATTGCTTAACAGAGATCAAGGAAATAACAATATGTGGGACTACCTCAGGTATCCTATACAATTTCCTATTCAAAGTAATAATAACACTACGAGGCCTAGACTCATATACAATATGACGTTTCCATAAATAAGGTTGGCCCAAAAGAACACCACAAACTTTGAGAGGAGCAACATCACATAATACCTAGTCTTTGAAGGGCTTGATGTCGTACGACAGTCGACACTGTTGGCTGATGCAAAGATCGCTTCCTTGGCGGAGCCATCCAATGGTGTAGGGTTGTGGGTGTGGCATTGTGGGTATGACCAATTTCTTGACGACCTCTGTAGAGATGAGGTTCTTTTGGCTACCGCTATCAACGATGAAGTGCAACGGGTTTCCTTTTACCCAGATGTATGAATGGAAGAGTCACTCTCCTTCTTTTGGCTCATCTGGTTCACCAGGCTGGAGCTTGGTGGTAGCAACAGTGGCACTGGGTTCCATGTCAATGATCCATCTTCCCCTTTTTGGTTCTGGCTCAGAGTCAGAATCTGCATCTGATTCAAAGGCTTTCACTTTGTCCACTAGCGACTGCTTTGAGCAACAATCAACAGTGTTATGCCAAGGGCTCTTATAGAAGTCGCACCACTTCCCGGTATCTTTCTTTGTCTTTCCGGTGTCCTTCAGAGCTTACATCTTGGAATAGTTGTCCTGATATTCTCCATATTGTCTCTGTCCTTTTTTCTATGGGTTGGGGCTGCCCTTTCCTGGATTTTGTTGTGAGGGGTTCCTAGGCCCAAATTGCCACGTCTTTTGTTTGAGCTTCTGCTTGATTTTGATGGCATATCGGTAGGCTGCACCCAGGGATGAGTTGTCTAGAAATTCCATTTCAGTATGGATGTAACTATGCAGAGCACCACGATACTTGAGCACCAGATGTTGCTTCGAATCTTTGATACCCAACTTGGTGCGCAAGGCATGGAAGATATTTGTGAAATCTGGCACTAGTTGGTCTCTTTCTTGCCGTAGTGTGGTCCATTTGGTATATAAGTATTCATAACTTCCGACAAGCTTGTATTGTTCCTTAATAGAATCCCTGAGGGAATCCCAGGTGGTTGTGAATGTAAATAATGAAGTTTCCTTTGTTTCCTTTTGCTAAAAAACATTTTCCCACCAATCTTTGTCATGGGGAATGACTTTGAGGAGCACAAAAGTAATCTTTTCTCTATTCGAGAAGTTATGGATAGAAAAATACCCTTCTAGCATATTCAACCACTTTTCTACAACAACTGCGTCTATCTGACCTTCAAATATAGGAATATAGAAGTTTATTTTTACCTTGAAGGGGGTGGCGCCTCCGCTCGAAGAAGACGCGTCGCCTGTTGGTAGCCGTCGAAGGATTTGCGTGAAACTATCCATCATCTCATTCCTCTGTTACATGAGGGCTTCCTCAATCAATAGTTTGAAAGGATATCCTGTCCCATGATATTTATTTTCCCCTGCCATGAGAGGTCGTTTGGGCATGTGAGAGATTTTGTCCTCAAGAGAAATAAGCTCAAGACCCAACTCTTTGTACTCAGACCTCGTTGGGGACATGCATTAAGACGACAAGGAGCAGACTGCTCTGATACCACTGATCCATATTTTATGAGAAGAAAGAAATGAATATAGATTATTAACAGGTGCTTAACACAAAATAACAGAGATACAGTAAAACTGGTTTTCTATTCAATAATGAAATAAGCTGAAACTGTAAAAATGCAGCAGAAACAAGCTTGCTGGAATGGTGTCGGCTTATCTCTCAGAAGAGATGTGATGACTGCGCTCATTTGCAAGAAGATGATTAAAATGAGGATCTGAAGGCCTTTTTTACAATAAACAGGAATTCCAAAAACCCTAGACATCCAAAAACCAAACCCTAGGAGATGAAGCGCCAAAAGTCATGTGGGCCCCGTTTGGGTAAGTTAGTACATTAACTTTCCAGGGTCCTAACTTTTGCATACGATCTCCGTTTTAGGCGTATGATAGCCCATTGGAAAGGTATCGTCGAGGAGATTCATTTTTGGGGCTCAAACAAGATGTAGGATATAATTTCGAATCTCAATCCCGATAAACATTCATTTAGGCCCTCAAAATGGCCCTGGAAGTTAAAACTGCTAAAATTAGTAAATTGCCAAAATTGCCAGAAAATTGTTTTGAGCCAGTTGGAAAAGGTGGGTGGCCACCGATATCCACCTGGATCATCCATTCCTATGGAAATGAGGCATCTAAGTGGCCCCAAATTTATCAGCAAGATCCAGACTTCACCACCTCCTATCAACTCTTGGGTACAAGCGTGGCTGTCACCGATTTTCATGTTCAAGATTGACTGTTATGCCATTTGAGCCATATATGTGTTCCTGCAAGTGATTGTGAAAAGATGATTTGGGAATCCCACAACAGGATGATGGCAGGACATTTTGGCGTGGAGAAAACTATGGTCGTTCTCCAAAAACATTTTTATTGGCCAAAACTTTGACAGGACGCGAACAAGTATATCAAATCTTGCACCGCCTGTGCCATTTCCAAGCCAACCATCAAGAATAAATTCTTATATACCCCTCTTCCTATTCCCAATAATCCTTGGGAATCCATGTCAATGGATTACATGTCCGACCTTTCGTCCACTAAGCAAGGGAATGATTGTGTATTTGTGGTTGTTGATCGATTTTCGAAGATGGCCATCCTCACAACCTACAAGAAGAACATCACAATGAAAAATATTTCCAAGCTCTTCTTCGAACAAGTGTGGGTCCATTTTTGGATACCACAGACTATCATCTCCAACTAGGACAACAGGTTCCTCATCAAATTTTGGTCGAGTCTCTGGTCACTGTTGGACACCAAGCTCACTAAATCTATTTCTTTCCACCCCCAAACAAAATGCCAATCAAAGGTCGTCATTCAGATTATCGTGCACATCCTGTGCATGTCCAACTCTAAGAATCCACGTACATGGGATGAGAGTCTTCCCTATGTTCAACAAAGTTACAACAGGGCTCTCCAAAGCTCCACCGACCATAACCCATTTCTGGTGGGACTGGGATTCCAACCCTTCGGTCCCATTGATGTTGCACTACCTCTGGAAACAACAGACACATACTCTTCCCATGTTCAGTATAAGACTGACAAAGCCACCAAATTCATTGAGCAGATTCAACACATCCGCCAACGGTTCTACGAGATTTTGTAGAAATCCAATGCTAAGTAAAAGCAACACCATGATAAACACAACGTCCTGCACCAGTTTCAAGTTGGAGACAAGGTCTAGTTACACTTGCAGAAGGAGCCTCTTACAAGGCCCCATCGGAAGCTCTACCTACTTCTCTATGGGACTTACACCATCACCAAGGTTCTAGGTAACAATTATTTTGAGCTCAACATTCCACCATTCCTTCTCTTGCACCCAATGATCAATGTGGACATCCTTGGACCATATTTTCCTCCATTCTTGGACACCTCAGAGATCACAGAAAAAATGACACCAATAGAGCTCAACCATGACTGTATGGAACATGAATCTACTGATCAGATAGTGGACATACAGGTCAAGGGCACTCACCAACAGAGGATCCATCTTTATCGGGTTGTCAAGGAAGGGAAACTCCTACACCAAGGAAAGTGGCTCACCCGGGGCCAAGTGTAGCAGAAGTTTCCTCATCTGATGGGGGAAGTCAATGCAATGGAGACCATTTATTCCTAAGGGGGTAGGATTGATCCAGATGGATATTGGTGGCCATCCACCTATTCCAACTAGCTCCTCTTGTCAGTTTTTAGTTCAACACATTCTTTTGTACTTCTTTGTAATTGTGGGTTCTACACTTTTGGAGTTGTCTGAATCCCTACACATCTTCCAGATGGATACGGGTGGCCTCTCACCTAATCCAACTGGCTTATTTTGTATGTTTTCATGACAACACATCTTGTTGTACTTCCAGGGTTGTTTTGGAGCCCTAAACAATGGTTTTTTTTGGTTCGCCACATTCAAAATGTAGACAAAGTCATAGTTTGACGATGTGATGTGTATTTCTCTAAAATACCTTTCCAACGAGCTATCACATGCCTAAAACAAAGGTCGTATGAAAAATTTACGACCCTGGGAAGTTGAGGTACCAAATTACCCATAGGGGCCCACATGACTTTTGGAATTTCACCTCCTAGAGTTAGGATTTGGATGTCTAGGGTTTTGGCCTTCATGAATAATATTAAAAAGGCCTCTAGAGCCACATCTCTTCTCACAAATAACTACCACCATTTGAGAAAGTGTTTTAGTTCTGTAGTTTTACAGTCTCAGCCTATTTCATTTATTCAATAGAAGATATTGTTCATTGGACATTTATGTTGTTCTTCATATCTATGTGTTTATTGTATTCAATGTGTTAATCAGTTCGTTCCACTTCTAAATCTGGATCATATGGTTCATCGGATATGTGACGAACCTTTGTATATTAAAAAAATAATGAAATTCTCAGTAGTGCACTCTCCATCCAAATAAAATTGACTTAACATTTTACACATAATTAGATGATTTTTTTACATTGTTTATGATAAAGACTTGCTCCAAGACAAAGGAGATGGAAAACAATTTGAAAAGAGGAATTGAAGAGATCAAAGAAGGAATTGTCGATATCAATGGGGAAATAGGGAACTTTGATAAAAAAAATGACTCATATCACATAGATGGTGCAGATCTAGAAAATCACCATCACAACATTGCAAAGTAGTATCTCTCATAGAATTCTATTGAGCCATTCCGATCAAAATTCAAGTAGTACTTTGCCTTATTGTATTTTGGATCCTCTCTTAAAGAATATACCAAGGTGAAAATGTTGCACTATGATGGTCAGATGGATGTTATCTCCATCTCAATGAGTGGTTGAGTCTGTGCAATTCCTATTATGAGGTGCAACAATAAATAGATGAAGAAAAATTTACCTTCACAAAGTTGTAAATGCACTGAGAATGCTTGTACAATGGGATGACTTATGTGAGAACTTGTGAAAACTTAGTGTTTATTTCCTTTTTGCAATGGTTGATTCCATCTAGAATCCAAAGGCATCATAGAAGAAAGAAATAAATTTCATATTTCAAAACAAATTGCATTGCATGCTTTTACTATATGTGAATAAAAGTGTAGTTGAAATAGGGCACCACAAAAACAACAATCATTTATTGACAATAAAACAAAGTCAACAAGAAAGATAGGATTATATTTCAAATGGATAATGAGAGATAAGGCACATGAATATAAACTCAATTTCAATGTAAAACGACACAATCACACCGTTGTCACAAAAAAAGTGTTTATAATCAAGGCAAGATGCAAAAAGACACATTGAATCCACCAATCAAATGATATGAATTAATGTATAATAATAGACAATATTCCTTGCCATCTAGTTTACACACAAGTAGATTTCTTTCAAATTAAAAGAAATGGTATCAAATGGTGTAATGCCAATCAACTGAAAAACAACCCACCATCAAAACAAAAGACACATAATGCATAAATACATAACCTATTCCAACAAACTAATATAATCTATTCTATACAATAAATGATAAAGCAACTGACTCTACATAGGACATTGTTGGGTTGTTATATTCTCTGCAGTGAAAGTCATGGTGGATCCACTGATAGTCGAATTTGAAGGTAAAGGTGGTTTCACCGGGTAAAGATGAAATCGAGGTGGATCGAAAATAAGTTGAAGGTTGAGGTTAGTCGATAGGGTAAAGTCGAATTCAAAGGTTTGAATCGACAAGAGGTTGACATGCGAGCATCTGGAAACCAACTGAATACCGACTAGTAGTCGACGGGTAATACGACTTGGTAGTCGACTCTAACAGAATCCCAAGATCCATGGGATTTCTAGAAAATGATATGCATGGATCTATAACCGTTTTTTGTCGCCATTTTATTTAGGGGTTTTTCTACTGTAAAGCCTATAAATAAAGCGTCTTGTAAGGCCATAAAGGATAATCAATTAATCTTGAATATTTATATGATGAATGGCTAATCGCCAAGAGTCTATAATTTAGAGGTTGTTGGTCATGTAGATGTGAGCCTAATTGGCTACATGGTTGTTTTTGTGTAAGAAAGAGGGTATGATATCGATTGTGTCTTAGGTGTGGACCAATGTTAGACATGTAATATTTTATTCGTAATGAATAAGACAACAAGGAGAAGAACACTCAAGGAATGTTGGTTTTCCCAGTTTGGGTTTCCAGGGTAAAATCTATGTTTACTGTTTGCTTGTTGTGTCCTTTGATTTCTTGATTAAATATTTCTTCCTCTATTCTACTAGGTTCAGCGTGGAAGTGTGTCTCATTTTATAACATGTGGTATTAGAGCTTGGCTTAACAACCTTGGATCTGAGCTAAACCCTAGATATAATAAGAGTCGTAAGTTAGAAATATTTAAAGATTGTGATAAATATTGTGTTAAAGAATGGCAAGTAGCTCGAGAATAGAGATCAAAAAATTCAATGGCCATAATTTTGATCTTTGGAAGCTTAAAATTGAATATCTCCTTGTAGATCGAGAATAATGTACAATAGTTTGTCTAGGTACCATGCCGACGGTAATGTCGACGAAAGAATGGGAGAAACTTGAGAGAAGAGCAAGGAGTGTGATTCGACTTTATCTTGCAGATTCGGTGTTGCAGAATGTATCAAGTGAAGATTCAATGAAGAAACCGTGGGACAAGTTTGGAAGATTGTACTAGTCGAAATCCACGGTAAACAAGTTGTTTCTAAGAAATAAATTGTATCTTCTAAGAATGAGTGATGCAAGTTCGGTGATTGAGCATTTAAATGCGTTTAATGCCATAATAAGCCAATTATCTTCTATGGATATTAAAATCACTAAGGAGGAGAAATGTATAAGCCTATTATGTTCTTTTCTAGACTCCTAGGATAACTTAGTCGTGGCTATAGGGAGTAATACAACTGCATTAGTATTAGAAGATGTGGTTGCATCTCTATTGTCAGAATAAATGAGAAGGAAGAACATAGAAGGATCAAACAAAGATGATTTAGTGGTGAGAGGTCGATCGGTTGACAGAGATAAAGGAAAATTCTCTGGTAGAAAGTATAAGTAGAAGGGTAGATCTAAATCCTCAGTTCATTTGACAAGAATATGATGGAAATACGGTAAATATGGGAATCTTCAAGTCAAAGGAGATGGAAGTCAGTACAGGATCCAACAATAATAAGTCGACTGAGATAAAAACTACTCCATATAAGGGAGGCGATGTGTACCCGATGTCGACCAGTGCATAGTTAGATCAAGATGTTTGGTTGATCAACTCAGGAACATCCTATCATATGACACCACATAGAGAATAGTTTTTCGAGCATGAATGATATGATGGAGGTGATGTGTTCTTGTGGGACGACTCGACAACCAAAATTTTCAGATGAGGAAGAGTTCGGTTGAGACTGCAGGATGGGAGGAAGATAACCCTTCCAGGTGTGCTACACATTTTGGGTTTGGAAGGAAACATGATATCTCTCAGCAAGATGAGTGATGTTGGAGTGCACACTCTATTTTATAAGGATTCGTGCAAGATGGTCAAAGGTGTGATGGTATTATTGAAAGTAGTTCAGATTGGAACCCTATACAAGTTTCTAGGGAGTGTCGAGTCGGCTGGATGAAAAAATATCATTGTTCCTGAAGTCGAATCAACTTCGATTGGACTCAAATTTACTCAGGCTGAGTCAATTCAAACTGAATCAAATTTCCTCAGGCTGAGTCAATTCACATCGACTCGACAAGTCATCATAAATTCAACTCGACCATGCTATGGTACGAGAGGATGGAACACATTGGAGAAACAATATTTTGAGCTATGCAAAATAAAGGTATGGTCAAATACTTTCCTAAGTGTAATTTAGAATTTGAATTTTGTGAACATTTTATATATGGAAAACAAAGTTGGATGCAGTTCCCATCTGGAGAGACAAGGGAAAATGGGATTCTAGAGTTGGTTCATAGTGATGTGTTTGGACCTGTTACAGTTCCTTCACTTGGTGGATCCCTTTATTATGTCTCCTTTATAGATGAGTTTTCCAGGAATACATGGATATATTTCCTGAGGAAGAAATCATAGGTTTTAGAGAAATTCAAAGAGTTTAAATCTCTTGTTGAAAACCAGATAGATAAGAAGATTAAGGTGTTGAGAACTGGAAACAATGGTGAATTATGTGGAAAATAATTTGATCAATTCTGCAAGCAGTGTGGCATAGCATGAAAAAATACAACACGATATACCCCACAACAAAATGGATTTGTCGAGAGAATGAACAGAACACCGATGGACAAGGAAAGGAGCATGCTCATTGGTGTTGGGCTCGCACAAGAATTCTGGGTGGAGGTAGTTGACATTGAAAAATATCTATTGAATATGTCTCCTTCATTGGTTCTATTTGACATGATTCCAAATGAGGTATGGTTGGGTAAGAAGCATTCGGTTTCACATCTGAAAGTATTTGGCTGTGATGCATTTGTGCATGTTCCCAAGGAAAAGAGGAGAAATATGGACAAGAAGGAAATCAAATGTATTTTAATGTGATACAAAGAAGGAATGAAATGATATACGCTATGGGATTCTACATCAAGGAAAATAGTGTACAGTCGAGATGTGGTCTTTAGAGAAGTCGGAAGTAAGACCGAGCTTGAACAAATAGTTCAGATAGAGAATAATCTTGAGATGGTGTGGTTTGAATTGAGGAATGAAGAAGATGATTCAGATGAGTTGACTGAATCAAAGGAAGAAGTGGAACAACCGAATTTGGTGGTAAGGAGGTAAAAAAGAGTAAGAAAACAAGTCGAAAGGTATAGTCCACATTAATTCCATTTCACCTTTGTTTTAACTTCCACTAATGATGAGACCAAGTCGGTCGGGGAGGAATTTGACTTAGAAGAGGGAAAATTATGGAAGGAGTCCATGGTTGAAGAGATGGAATCCTTGCCGAGAGAATGAACACAACATTGATGGACAAGGAAAGGAGCATGCTCATTAGTGTTGGGCTCGCACAAGAATTTTGGTTTGAGGTAGTCGACATTGCAAAATATCTATTGAATATTTCTCCTTCATTGGTTCTAGTCGATATGATTCCAAATGAGGTATGGTATGGTAAGAAGCATTCGATTTCACATGTCAAAGTATTTGGCTATGATGCATTTTTGCTTGTTCCCAAGGAAAAGAGGAGAAAGTTGTAAAAGAAGGAAATCAAATGTATTTCCATTGGATACAAAGAAGGAATGAAAGGATATAAGCTTTGGGATCTTGCATCAAGGAAAATAGTCTACAATAAAGATGTGGTGTTTAAAGAATTCAGAAGTAAGGCTGATCCTGAAGAAATTGTTCAGACCGATAATAATCATGAGATGGTGCAGTTTGAATTGAGGAACGAAGAAGATGATTCAGATGAGTTGAATGAATTAGAGGAAGAGGTGGAACAACCAACTTCGGTGGTAAGGAGGTCAGAAAGAATAAGAAAACCAATCGAAAGGTATAGTCCACCCAAATTTCGTTCCACATTCATTTTAACTGCCACCGACGATGAGCCCAAGTAGGTTGGGGAGGAAGTCAACTTAGAAGAGGGAAAAATACGGAAGGATGCCATGGTTGAAGAGATGGAATCCTTGCACAAGAATGAGACACATGACTTAGTCATTTTGTCTAGTGGAAGAAATCTTGTTGGTAGAAAATGGGTATTTAAGAAGAATATAAATGTAGCAGGTAAAGTCGAGAAATTCAAAGATCGACTGGTAGCGAAAGGATATTCCCAAGTCGAAGGAGTCGACTTCAGTGATGCTTTTTCCCCTGTTGCTAAATTATCTTCCATTATATTACTGATGTCTCTAGCTGCAACATTTGATCTGGAAATAGAACAGATGGATGCGAATACAATGTTCCTAAATGGGAACTTGGAAGAGGAAATATACATGAAACATCCTAAATGATTTGTAGTAAAGGGAAAGAAATACTTGGTGTGTAAACTAAAAAGATCCCTTTATGGTCGAAATAAATCACCAAGGATGTGGTACCAAACGTTTGACACATACATCCTTAGTTTGGGATTTGTGAGAAAAAAAGATGATCACTGCATATATTCCAAATAAGAAGGTGGGTGTTTCATATTTGTAGCTTTGCATGTTGATGACATGTTTCTAATTGGAAACAACTTGGACGCAATAAAGGAGGTGAAGAAGTAGCTATCCTATAAGTTCTACATGAAGGCTCTCAGTGCAACTAACTTCATTTTGGGAATGGAGATTGAGAGAGATCAAGCAGCTAGAAACATCTGGTTGAATTAGATGAAGTATATTGAAACAATTTTGAAACGTTTGAACATGCAAGATTGCAAATCGGTGAAGGTGCCAATTCTTGTGGGAGCAAGGCTAACTGCTGAACAATGTCCAAAGACACAGGAAGAAATAGAGTACATGACATGTGTTACCTATGCAAGTGTTATTGGTAGTCTAATGCATGAAATTGTATTCACTCAACCATACATTTCCCATGCAATGGGAGTGTTGAGATGATACATGTCGACACCCGGGAAGGAGCACTGGACATCTGTCAAAAGAGTATTCAGGAATTTGTGTGGCAAAATAGATTATTATATATGCTACCAAGGAAAACTTGGAGGTGACAGTGAATTAAATGTACATGGATTTGTCAACATTGATTGGGCTGGAGATCTGGATCGACGAAGGTTGACTGATGGATATGTGTTCAAAATGTTCAATGGAGCAATCAATTGGATGAGTAAGAGACAAACATTTGTAGCCTTGTAAAAAATAGAAGTTGAATACATGGCAGATACTCATGGAAGAAAAGAAGCAGTGTGGCTACAAAGCCTATGTTCAGGAATCAGGTTTGAGCAGAGAGCTATGAACATAAGTTGTGGCAGTCAAAGTGCAATATTTATGGCAAAGAACCCAACTTATCATTCGAAGACTAAGCACATTGATGTACAATACCATTTTGTGAGAGACATGGTGGAAAGTAACAAGGTGTTGTTGGATAAATTAGACACGTTGGAAAACATAGCAGACTTGTTGACCAAGTTTGTGAGCGCTGTGAAGTTCTCTTGGTGCAAAGGGGAAATGGGAATTGTTTCCCTGGGTCTGTGAATGAAAGTTCAAAGGTAAGGTAGTTTCAGAAAAGAAGACAAAAAGTGGGAGAATGTTGGGTTGTTATATTCTTTGTAGTGAAAGTCAAGGTGGATCGACTGACAGTCGAAGTTGAAGGTCGAGGTGGTTCGACTGGGTAAAGACAAAGTCAAGGTGGATTGACAAGAAGTTGAAGGTTGAGCTTAGTCAACCGGGTAAATTTGAAGTCGAAGGTGTAAACGGACAAGAGGTCGACATGCGGTCATGTGGCAACCAAATAAGACCGAATGAAGGTCGACTGGTAGTCGATGGGTAGTACAAATTGGTAGTCGACTGTAACGAAATCTCGAGATTCACGAGATTTATAGGCAATGATGTGCATGGAACTGTAACCATTTTTGGGTGCCATTTTCTTT